>JAPMLY010000558.1:67500-95617 GCA_026401115.1 Tetraselmis chui
ATCAACCGCGCACTGCCAGTCGTCGAAGTAGGATCCAAACTGGCACCATCCATGGCAGAAACCGGTGTAACATCCGGTCAAAGAGACGCAAAGCGAGGTCTTCGAACAATACAGCACATAAACAAATGACAGCCTTGTTCGTTAGCACCCCCCAACCCACACACACACACACACACACACGTATTCACTCACACACACACACACACACACACACACACACACACACACACAAAATCACACACACACACACACACACACACACACACACACACACACACACAATCACACACACACACGCACACACACAAACGCTGCACTTTGCATCTCCCATTCACCCTCGAATTCTCAAATTACATATGTACAAAGTTTATTCTGCAATCGCAAACAACGGATGCAAACAGCAATTCACATGTGGATGCACGTGCTTACGAATTCACACCTCATGATGGCCACTAAATGCACAAGTCGTGTGCTCCCTACGTCAACAGACCATGCCGCAGTCACTCGCACCCCCACGCGCGCCATCTATTCCTCCGGAAATATGCAGTCCAGCTCCAGCCCTCCGCTCTCCGACTGATAATTGACAGTCGCCTTGTCGCACAGAGTTTCGCACACCTCGCCGTCATCCGTTTGCCAGCACCGTCCAAACTGCTTCTCGGCGACTTTGGCGGCCTCTGAGGTAGCCTGCTGCGGCTCCTCCCTTTTGAGGGGTGGGATGGTGACGATACCGTAAACGAGGTCCGAATCATCAGCCCATGCGAACGTAGCCCGAAACTCCACCGGATCTGGCACGACAAGCATATAGAGTCAGTCGCGACAACACTCGGTTATGCTGATAGCACTTTGTCTCGAGAGGGGCGTAAGGGGCGCACGTGTCGACGCGGGTAGCTGGCTAGCGTCAGGGGCCTTCCAGTTCGCATAGAAAATACTTCGCCGCTTTGTGAAGTCTAGTCGGAGGTCACCGCGGCCGTTGTTGCTGTATTAGGCGGGCGAAGCGCAGAAATTCAGGAAACGCCCTCAATTAACATACAGCAGCAAGAGAAGGAGGCATGTATGAGTGGCCGGCGAGACGCACCATTTTCCGAACCAGTTTGAGGATGTGTCGGCGCCGAGACCGTCCAGATCTCCGAGTGAGGCCGTCAGCAGCCCTTCACTCCGCCTCGGAGGAACGACCTGCGCGAAGCCAGTATTAACAAATCGGGTCAGAAGACGAGTGCGGAGTGCCCACGCGCCCATTGCACTTGTGTGCCTGACGTGATGCCCCTCGAGCTCACCGCGTGTGTTCTGCTTGGTGAGTAGAACCCCCTAGCTGCAACAGCATATCAACTGCTGCTTACCCGTAACGTGTACTGCTTGGAAGGCTCGTAGGCCGTGACCGGAGTGCCTCGGCTCCCGCCCTCCAGAAGCGAGAAGTGAATGTCACTGCGAATACACAAAACTAAGATCAGAGCTACTTCGGCGCGCACGCGTGCGGTGGGTAGGGATAGTCAGAATAAGAGCCGGTCGGGAGAGGCGAGGTTGTCGAGAGGTTACTTCGGCGCGAAACAGTGACAGGCACGGGCCGCGGCGTACCTGGAGGGCAGCACTTGCTTATGGCCGCCGAGGTAGTCGCGGTCGGGGTGGGTGCAGCCGTCCCAAAACTGTGGGTGTGCTAAAGAAAGCCCAAGGATCGCCACGAAAACAAAACCCTGAAGGGGGCAGTTTACTATCGACGCCATTGTGGTTGGACTGGCTCCTGTGGTTATGGTACGCCTGCACCCAGGCGTGCGCACGCCGGGGCGGGAGTGGCGTGACCTCGTTGGCAGCCGAGCCTTATTATTTTTGCCAGCTGTGCGCAAATTTATTATTTTGCATATAGAACTTGAAACGCGCCCCCGAAGTCTGTTGTTCTGATTTTTTACCCGACCGGTCCCGTAAGTCGCACAGTACGATGGACTCAAAAGCGTAGAGCTGTCCACTGTATTCTTCGTACGGTATCGGCGTGTGAATGAGTGTGCGACGAGTCCCGGACAGCACAGAGAGTCGTTGTGATGTCACTCCACTTTTCTTGCGGATATATAGGCGACATGCCGCCCGCGACGCCGCGCTCCCCGCGGACATCAGGCCTGACAGGGTACGGTACGGTTTTCCATCACCGCGTATGTATGCTGGTGGAACCGTCCTTTGGAAACCAGAACAGTACGTAAACCTCACTAATGCACCATATACATACAGGCACCGGATGATAATTAAGGACATTCTTACAAGAAAAGGCAGTAGAAACCACGAAGCAAAAAGGAAACCCACAGGCCTAAAACCCCACAGGCCTAAGCCCGAGGAACAGGAAGGCATGCCGAAGCATCAGCACTGCCCTTATTCATTTTGTAGCGTGATGAAATTGAATTACAAGTCATCTCTCGCGGGTGGTGGCAAAGTTCACCTAAGAACCGGCCTTAAAGTGTGTACGGTAAGAGACAAGCAAGGAGGGAAACCCAACCTACCCGGCACTACCCGGCAATACCCCGCACATGTAGCCCTAACCCCTCACGCTACCCCCAATCACGAGGGTTTCCTAGCTACGGTGCGTAGCAAGGGAAACCTCGGTTTTCTTTGCACACCGGATGAAATGCAGTTCCATTCCGTTGTGGGCGCTGCCAATATGTGATGCAGTGGCAGCGGACACAACGTGCCTCCTCACTTCGGAGTCGGCACTCTAATCAACCTCTGTGGCTAGAAACCCGAGCTTATTTTATTCTTCTCCCTCTACAATACGCTTCTCCTAAGATGTTGCTCTCATTAGATTTTGCCTTGACCTTCTGCTAGTTATGAAAACTAGCATATCGCGAATATGCCTCCCGCTTTGCCAAGCTTCTCCCAACGACACTGAAAGTTGTCTCGGGTGAAGCCATCGCAGATCGCGACGCTCTTCGCTCTGCTTTGGTCGCCTTTAAAGACGCTCTCGCCCTCAGCGCCGCCACCAACCTAGAGATCGAAGGCGATGCTTGCCCTTCCGTTGTCCTTGACGCCCATCTCAATTTCTACGCGTCTCTCAACGTCTCCCCGCCTCAATGTCTCCCCGCCTCCCCGCCTCAATGTCTCCCCGTCTCAATGTCTCTCAACGTCTCAATGCTCGCTATGCTTTAATGGCCGCCGAAGCTCGCACGGAAGCCCTTTTCCATACTGCTATTGTTGCAGCTTCCACCTCTGAAGACCCGGAAGCTAAGAAACGGCCGGTCGATTACCCTCCCTAGGAATAGTGCAATGGTATATGCCATGCCGCCCACGAAGTTATCGCGTCAAGATCCTTTCATGAGCCCCGTGACAGTTGGCTTGCTAACGACGGTAAGCTTCTTCGTCGCCACGCTGCTAAAGCTAGAGTTCTACTGTCGGATTTAGACGCTATCTTTTGCGCTTATGATGCAAGTTTGAAGCCCATTTTTTATCTAGAGGTTCACATAAGTAGTAATTCTCACCTAAATCCAGTTTTTCCCCCCGCCGCCCTAATGGTAACCTTTTAGCTATTGCAGCCACGGCCACGTCCATGTCATGCACCACCGCCATGCGCGGAAAAAACGCTCCATGTAGAGCGCGACTACGGACACGCGATAGCGAAACACTTCGCTAAAGAGGATCTTTTAAGGGAAAAGAGTTTCGCGGACAATAAGAAGCTCAAGAAGGCGATCGACTACTTGAAGACCCTTCGCTCGCTCCCTAACTCGACCCCGATATCCACCGTCTCCTCCGCTCCACCCTCCGCTCGCCCCCCCCCCACCTCAAAGGCAAGAGCCTCGATTCGATCCGGACCGCCGTAGGAGCGCCCCGGGAGGCCCTCGCAAACCAAGCGATCCGTCTACAGTCATGAGCTTCCATTGTTAGAGAAAATGACATTTCACGTTGCCCCTATCCTTTTCCGCTGCCATGGAGCTCATCCTTTTCTACCTCGGTCCACCTCAGATCCACCCCCAACGGTTTAGTATGTAGGCCCCGGGGGTCGAGGCCTATGCCTCTTTACCAACAAATCCACTGGTTCCTCGCTATTTGATTACCTAAGCCCGCGTTAGACCCCGATGGGCTTCCCGCGCGTAGCTCCCCTTAGCCCCACGCCCTCCCCGAGGTGTTGTCGCCCTCCCTTTGAACGTAACACGGATTTATGCCTAAATTGTATAACCTTGCGGATCCATGCTTGAAACCAATTTTCAGTACCAGCTCTTCGTTGTGCACCCTCTTGACCCCTTTGCACCACCTCAGTGCACCCCACCAGCAGCTCCCGACCAACTGCTAGGAGCGCTCCCTCATCACGAAGTCCGGATTTTTAACAGCCATTTACTCGATTCCGCGGGTATAATCCGCAAAGGTTTGCCCTTATGAGACGCTATTACCGACCCAAATAGCGACGCCGTCGTACGCATCTAGATTAAATACGGCTACAAAATAAACTTTGAATCCAGCTATGCGCCCCCAAACTTCGCCGCGAACCACACTTCAGCAATTCAAAACTCCGAATAATTTGTCGACCAGCTGATAAAGTTGCTCCTCCCCTTGGGCCACATCCGCTTGCTTGGAAGACCTAAAGTGCTCGGCCCGCTCGGCGCAATCCCCAAACTGCACAACGGTTTTTGCATATTTTTGTAATTTGCAATGCGTTGGCGGGGCTGCATTCGCTTACATCCCCTTGTTGGTAGTGTATCGATACTCTTTCGTTGCCTTACCGGTCTGGAGTGTACGGTCTAGCCACGGGTAGTTTACTTACCGACAAACCACACAATTTGATGAAATAAATGTATCAAGATGAGAAAACACTTGATCAAAAGATCCGAAACCCGGGGATAGCTGAGCGGTGAAATAATTGAATTACAAGAAGCACAAGATGCACATTTTGTAAGATTCAAATTTTAGATCCAACAAAACAATTACTTTATAAAACCCCAAAAACACAAAATGATTGTTACATTCAGATTTTCATGTTCATTCTGCATGTATTGCTCTTCACCCACGCCATGGGCCGCAAGCGTCCCCGCGCTTCCTCGCGGGGCATGAGGCGCCGAAGCTTGTCGCCTCAACGTGTCGCGTTTTCAGCGTAGCGTGGGAGTATGTGCTCTCTCTCGTACTTCTCTGCTATGTTTGTACACATTGCGGTGCTTCCCCTTTGCCATGCCTTGGATTCCGTGACCCTCTTGTCACTGTTGCCCTCTTGGTTCTCACCTTGTATCCATGTCCACGTTCCTATAGTTCGTCGTGTAATACTTATATCCATACCCGCAGCGTAGGCCAAACGACGACCGATAGATATCAAAATACAAGAAGCACCCAAGACATGGAAGATATAAGGGGGAGAACCGAGAGGGAAAGAGTGACAAGAGGGTCACGGAATCTAAGACGCGGTAAAGGGAAGCACTACATTGTGCACAAACTTAGCATATTAAATAAACAACCGACAGATGGAATGCTTGCCCTCGCTCGTACCCCTTTCTGCGTTTGCCACGGACATCTTTCCAAAGCTACAAGCCGACAATAGTGAGCGCGTCAACTTGCTTCCCTTCGCGAAGCTCGCTCCCACGTTTTCCAACCGCGCTCGGCCGGAGTCTAGGGGTTTTGTATCTCGTCTCGGCCACGGCGCCCTTGCGTTCTTGGCTTGGGACCCGCCTACTTCCGGTCGCCTTAGCGAGCTCCGTGACCAGTCCATTGAGCTATGCGAGGAAGTTCTCCGCGTTGCGGTCTGTCGCATCTTCGGCCTACCCTCATCCCGCATCCTCTCTACTCTACGCTCCCCCAGTGCTTGTGCTTCTTGTCATCTCTCGGTTCAAGCTTCGCGGCGGCGGGTGTTGACATGTCGGATGATGCGTGGGCCAGTGCTTTCGCTAACTACTCGATGCGGCGGAGATGCTTCGGTCCACACCGCTCACTCTTGGTCAGTGACGGCCACTGCGGAAATCATCTCCGAGGTTCGTGGCGCACTCGGGGTTGGCGTCGAGGTTCTCACATATCCCACGATGTTAATTCAACTCCCCCACGGCAACGACGGCCTCCCCGCGGATGTGGGTGTCTTGCACTATCACGGCATCCGAGGCTCAAAAATTGCCCTTGATGCCGTAGTTTCCGGTTTGTTCGGCGCTTCTAGGCCCCCGTCTCCTGAGGTCGCTCTACGCCGTGCTGAGAAGGCCAAGTTCGAAAAGTACTCGGAGGGGGTGCGGAGTCGCCTCGAAACCCGTTTCATTCCCTTTGCAGTCACGGAATTTGGTTCTCTCGGCGGCCACGCCACGGCTTTCTTGACGGAGTTAGCCAAGCAAGCAACCGCCTCTAAAGGGGTGCATGTGGGCAAGTTGTTGGCCTCTTGGCGTCGAAAGTTCTCTCTCGCCGTCCATGTTGCTCACGCGGAAAACGTCTTGCGCAGTTTGTTCGCCGCTGCGGACGGCGTGGAGGTCGCTTCTTCCTCGGCCGGGATGCCTTCTCCTGCCACGGCACTCTTCACCCGCGCCATGGGCCGCGAGCGTCCCCGTGCTTCCTCGAGCGGCGCGTGAGGCGCCGCTTGTTGCTTTCACGTGTTGCATTCTCGGCGCGGCCTAGAAGTTTCCTTAGTTTAATCTGCTAGGTTTGTGCACAATGTAGTGCTTCCTTTTGCCGTGTTTTGGATTCCGTGATCCTCTTGTCACTCTTGCCCCTTTGTTTCCCCTCCCATTTTCCCTGTCCGTTCTCATTTCGTTTTCCTGTAATCCAGTTTATACAGATGGAATATATAAATGTTTTTGTGGTCAGATTGATTTGAATCTAGAGGTTTGCATATCCAATATCATGTGTACGGGACAGTAACTCTAGCGGTTACTGTTACCGTTAATACCGGCGCGTCTCACTTGCAGGGCAACCACCTTGCCCGAGCAGTTAGACACAACCAACGATCAACGACTTCCCCAACGGTCAGCTCTAGCTAGCCCGTGCCTTATAAGCCGTAGCTAGCCACGAGCCTAGGCACTCTCTGCTTTCGCGCTCAGCCAATCTAGGCTTCGCGCGAATGCAGTCTCGACTCTAGTAGTCGAGCAGGGTGTCAGTTTTACCTTTTCGTCCCATGCGCACTCGAGCGTCACGCGACACTTCCCCTCGTTCAGCTACGCAGTTCCCCACTATGCAGCCTGAGCAGTCTACATCCGCCGCAGCGGCCGACCCTCACGCTACCACACTCGAACAACGCACAGCCGAACAGATTCGTACGGCGGTTTTGGCATCGGAACAACGGATTACCGAGCAGTGTTTGGCGGCTAACGCTGCCTTACTCGCCCAGCTCCGACAGACGACAGCCACACCTGTTGCTACTGATCAACAGCAGTCCATTCCCACCGACGCGACCACAGCGACGGAGGGTGGTAAGGAGGCCCCCGAGCCACCTATCGACCTGCTCGACGACGAACCCGATCCCTCCGCGACCGATTTCGTCGACTTCACCTACTACGGCGAAGTCATCCCAGCCGGCCTCGAACGTCCCCCTCGCGACGTCGAAGAGCCACGTCTGTGGACTCTCACGGACGACACCGCCCGCGCTCTAAGCGACAAACGCACCCAGGCTGCCTACGACGAGTACCTACACATCGGGTGCTATGCCTTCTTCGACAGCTGCGCCAACGCGGCAATTGGCGAGGCTCTGGACACGCTCTCGCAAGGCACACCTTTATCGACAGAGCAGGCGGCAGCGATTACCCTCATCCGAGCGGGTCATCGCACCCACATGGCGACGGAGGAGGCCGCCCGTACTAGATTGGGCTTCCTCCGCCTCACCAAGGGCGGACAAACGAGCACGGATGCGGACCGCGTCTTTGCCGAACTGGCCCACGAACGCTTTTGCCGACCGCGCCCTACCGCGGTCTCCGGCACATTGGATGCGCTTCGCCAAGCGTTCGTCGACCGCACGCTGGAAGTCAGCCTACACGCCGCCAGCTAGGCCGCCGCCGGCGCTGCCTTCGCAAAAGTCACCCCGGACAGGCCCCCCGGCCCCGACGCTCGAGCCCGCAGGGCCGCCGCCGACAAACGCAAAGCCGCAGCAGCAGCAGCAGCGGCAGCCCGCGCCACCCCTCCACCCAAGCCGACCGACCCGGCTAAACCCTCGACCAAGAAATGACGGTGTGGCCCGCCGCGCCGATTCCTGCTCCCCGACGTCTTCCTACATGCGCCACCGCGTGCGTCGAAGATGGCGGGAGTGGGAGCGCATCGGCGCGAGCGGCCAAGTCCTAAACTGGATCCGCTATGGCGTCCGCGTGAAATTCAAACACGGCCTACGCCCCAAGCCCTTCAACCACGGCATCTCTATGCTCGACGCGACGCCGGCCCAACTCGAGTTTCTAAACTCGGAGCTTCCCCGCTTCGAAGCTTGCGGTGCTTGGGAGCGGGCGGACAACCCTCGCTACGTTTCCCGGATGTTTTTAGTTCCAAAACCCGGGTGCAACCAATGGCGTTTGATTATCGAACTTCGAGAACTCAACCGTTATTGCTCGACCTTCACCATGACATGCGAGACGCTCAAGCACCTACGTCACCTCTCGCGTCCGGGCGACTACTTCGTCTCCCTCGACCTTGCCGACGGGTACTACACCCTTGGCATCCGGGAGGAAGACCGAGACTTCTTCACGGTCAACTACCGCGGCACGCTATGGCGCCTAGCATGCCTTCCCATGGGCTGGTCGGGTTCGGCTTACTACTTTTGCAAGCTAACTCAGGTGTTCACAAACCACCTACGACGCCCCCCGCAACCGATGCCGGCGGCTACTTCCCCCCACAGTCACCGCCCTACAAAACGCTTCCTCCGAAACGCGCGATGGCGTGGGACCCGACTACTCCCCTACATGGACGACTTCCTTTTCCTCGCCGACTCCTACGCGGACGCCCTCCTACTGCGACAGCGCGTCCAAGCCCTCCTCGACACCCTCGGCCTCGAACGCAACCCCAAGAAAGGCGTTTGGACACCGACTCAAGTGGGCGACCATTTGGGATTGACGGTGGACCTCCAACACGGCATGTTTCGCGCCCCGCCCGCAAAACTCCACCAGCTCGCGCAACAAGCCTCTTCCCTACTCGGACGAGCCGCTTCCAACGCCCGATGGCTTCCTACACGCTACCTTGCGGCTTTCGCCGGAAAAGCACAGTTCCTCTACCTCGCAATCGCCCCCGCGCGCTTCTTTTTGCGCGAACTCCACGACGTGTTAGCCACACGGGTTGGGTGGGGCGGACGCGTCCGCCTCACCCACCAATTACGCCGAGACCTCGAGTGGTGGCGCACGGTCCCCACTCAACACAACGGCCGGTCCATCTACAAGCCTATCGAGACCGCCTACCTCCACGCCGACTCGAGCGCCTACGGTTGGGGTGCCGTTCTAAACGAGGACTCCAACTATCAAGCCCGGGGCTTTTGGAGCGCTACCGACCGCCATCAACACATTACGTGGAAGGAACTTCGAGCGGTGAGACACGCGGTGGAATCTTTTCTACCCCAACTCCGAGGCCGGCAAGTCCTCCTACACGAGGACAACACGGCTGTAGTCGCCGCCCTCACCAAGCTCACCTCGCGCTCGCCCGCCATGATGGCCGAACTCCGTCGCCTATGGTACCTCCTCGACAGCAACGAGGGGGCCTCACACGATCGACCGTTTCGCGTCTATGCTCAACGCGCAGCTCCCCCGCTTCAACGCCCGCTGGCGCGACCCACGGTGCGAGGACGTCGACAGCCTCCGCCTATCCGACGACGCGTGGCGCAGAGAAAACAACTACTGCAACCCGCCCTGGTCTGCCCTCCCTGCCCTCGCCGCCAAACTCGCCCAAGCTCAAGCCTCGGCCACGGTCATCGCCCCCTTTTGGCCCAACAAACCGTGGTACCACGCGTTCGCTCGATTGGCCACCGAAACGCTACACTTCCCGGCGGCACGCGACCTATTCTTTCCCGGCAGGCGCGGCAAGCCCGAGGGGGTCGGACCTCCCGCGTGGAGCATCGTGGCCTTTCGTCTCTAACCCCTTCGTGGCTCTACACCCGACGCGGAGCGATTGGGCGGGCGCTTCGCCCGGTACAATTAAACGCCCCTGTACAGCGCGTGCCGCCTCTGCGTACAGGACAGCCCCGCTACGGCCTACGCCTCGAAGCAGCACCGGCGCCCTGGTCCGCCAATCTGGCTGAAACTTTCCAAGACCTCCTAGGAACCGACAAGCTAGGGGTTACGGCGGTCGCTCTACTCAGCAACTCCCTAGCGCCCTCGACGTATTCCAGCTACGACAGCGCGCTGCGGCAATTTTTTATTTTTTGCACACAGGAAAATATCGCCCCCCTACAGGCCACTCCCGCTACCATGGTACGCTACACCGCGTGGCTAGCCCTGCTCGGCACGGTCGCCGCAAGCTCCCTGCAACCCTACTTCTCTGCTGTTAACAAGTTCTTTCGAGACCACCAGCGCCAACCTATTGCGGTGGGCGACCTCCTGGCGGACGCCCGGCGTGGCCTCGAAATGCTGCAGCACCGCCTCATCCCCGCCACCACGCGCCTTCCTCTACCCGCGCCCGTCGCCCTCAACATCTTACAGGCCGCCGACACGCTGCACCTCACCCTTCCGTGGACACCCGCAGCGCTCTCCCAACTACAACGTTTTCGAGCTTGCCTCGCGGTGTGCGTCAATTACACCTTTTTCTGCCGGGCCGAAACTGGCGCCCGTTGCCAAACAGGCGACCTAATCGTCGACAGACCTTCGCAGCAAATCTGCCTGTTCATAAGGAAATCTAAAGGCGACCAGCGCCGCGACGCCAGCGAAAAACAGGTTATCGCTATCCCTATCTCCGCCAACCCCGTCCTGGCAGACCTGCTCGACTATTACACGGAACAGCGAACTACATTCTGCAATAAATTCTACAGCAAGCCACCCCCGCTCGCTTTCTGGAGTTTCTCACCTGCAGAACCCTCCGCCGATTGGGGTGCCGCGTCCACCATCTCCACCTGGCTCTCCCTCGCCCTCCTCACAGTCCACTCGTCCGCGCCCGCCGGCTTTAAATGGACGTCGCACAGCCTACGAAAAGGCGCGGCGTCCGCTGCCAGCTGCATCGGCGCGCCCCTCCCCGTAATCAAATTTATGGGTGGCTGCGCCAAGAACAGCTCTGTGACCGAAGGCAAATATATTGACCCAACCATGACCCCATCACCTGCTGCTTGGCGGTTCTTCGGCTGGCTCACTCCGTCCCCCCCGCAACACTAATTCTGGCTGTGCAAGCCTTTGGCTTTAGATTACTGGCAAAACGTGCCCTAGGGTAAATGGTCATATTGATTTGAATCTAGAGGTTTGCATATCCAATATCATGTGTACGGGACAGTAACTCTAGCGGTTACTGTTACCGTTAATACCGGCGCGTCTCACCTGCAGGGCAACCACCTTGCCCGAGCAGTTAGACACAACCAACGACCAACGACTTCCCCAACGGTCAGCTCTAGCTAGCCCGTGCCTTATAAGCCGTAGCTAGCCACGAGCCTAGGCACTCTCTGCTTTCGCGCTCAGCCAATCTAGGCTTCGCGCGAACCCACCCACCCATCCCTATAATCCTGCGCTAATCGACCCCCAGACCCTGTCTGTGGGCACCTTTTGGCCAAATTGTAAGCAAGCTGACATCTTTGGCAAAACTTGCCCTAGGGTAAACAGTTAATATACGGGTAAGTAACTGTCGAACTTGCGAGTTCTGATGAAAATATGGGCGGGGAAACGACAAACGACAATGATGTTGCTGAATTTTATTTTTTACTTTTTTAATCTCGCGTTTTTTCGACGAGAGCGGTCCGATGTACCTGGGTACCGAGTACCGATCTCCTCGCTCGGACGAGAAACGATGACGTACGGGTACTATTCTGACCAATACCAGAGTTGCGTCATGATACGACTGAATATAATCCTTTAATTAAGGGAACCTTGACTGGCGCTCTGCGGTCGCTCTGGCCAGACGCGCTGCTCGCCGGCTCGCTACAGACGGCAGACCCCGTGAAACACTCGTTGCTTTTCTCGAGCACCTTCAATTTTCACACTTTATCCAAAGTACCATACGCGTCTCGTTACCCGCACGACCCTAACCGCTCCCTAGTGGGCGATCCTGACCTCAGCCGCTCAATACTCAAGACGCTTCACTGATACTGACCGTCTGTCTCCTCCGGCACCGATTGGGCGCCGATAGTCGCGCACGGCGATTTCAACGAGCACAAAGAAACATGGCACGGATTGCCACCTCAACGTTCGTAAAGATGATTATGTGCTTACTAATTGCCTCTCTCCTGCTGGCCACTCCAACCTCCGCAAGGCAGCTAGCAGAAACTTCAGTGATCGGACAAAGTCGCATAAACAGCTCGAGTACTGTGCAGACGGGTTCCGGACCTGCACAGAAGGCCGCAAATCCCATTCGCGTGGTCGTTGCGAAAGCTGGTCAACCCTGCATCCGGAACTCCCGGGCGTACAAATGCTCCATCCACAGAATATCGCCGTCCGAGGGGAACTGAGGAGTCGCGAGTCACGAGCCGACTGAAGGTCGTCTGTGTTTCACGACCAGCCACAACTACAGCAGCAATAAAGATATGCAGACTGACAGCCAACCGCGTTACGCCTGCATCAGTGAGCATGTTCAGTGCGTACTTAAGCAGTTTAATGTGCTGCAAATGCACTATATGACCGCAACAGTAGGTGCTTGTAATGAGGAAGCACAGGCGGCCCCCTACAACACACTCCTTCGGTAACTTCAAAAGCATCATTATCAACTAGAGGGAAAGTCAGTACAACCAGAATGGAATGGCTAGCTGTGGCTCAGCGTCTAGCATTTTTGTCAAGTAAAAGGCACCACTACAATGAGCCATACCTGCTTGATCACATGGAAAAACCCATTGACACGTTTTGAGAGGGCGAATGTCAGGAGGACAACGTGCCGTGAAGCACACCAGCTGCTGCAGTTGCGTGTGTTGAAACGCAACAACGCCGATGTCCTTGGAAAAAAAGATAATGAATACGTGGGTGTGGATTACCAGCACAGTTACCTCGCTGATCATACCAATTACACATGTGATGGTGTAAAAGAAAACAGCGCTCCCTATTGTATAGGTCTCAACGTCTCAACCGGCCATATGACGTGAACTACTGCGCCTCCCCCCCGCCTTGAGCCTGCTCAGCCATTTGTTGCTGCATCTTCATCTGGTACACCTTGTTCACCTGGTTGGTCATTTCCTGCTTCTCCCGGATCTGAGGCACGATCGCCTCAGAATTTTTCTTCAGCAAGTCCATTTTCCGCTTGCAAAAATCGATGCCCTCGTCGCACTTTTTCTGCAAGTCCAAACCCAAACAATAAGCAAATACATCCACGCCAACCCAATTTAGCTTAATACAGCGGATAAAGGTCCGTGAAAGTCCCCCCTCCCCTCCATTTCAGCAGACACACAACTCAGCGAAATTGGGTGAATAGATACAAAGGAGGCAGCATAGAACGCGCACCTCCACGTAGTACCCCGTTCCAACGTCCACCATCACAGTGCTGGGGTCCTCGAGCTCCCCGGACACGTAGAGTGATGATGTCAAGGGAAGCATCAGCGGCTTTCCTGTAATGCAGCATCACAATCGCATTGGTATCACATCCCTCCACTGTCAGCTCTCCAGAACCACACCTATACTCGTTCTCCAATCCAGCCCATGCACAGATCCAGCCAGCCCATGCAACTCATGCACAGATTAGGTACAGCAGTCGCTCATGCCACGAAGCTACTGTAACACCCGCCGCACCTGGCTCCTGCTCCTTTAGCTCGCCAATAGCAATCGCCGAGTGTGAGTACTTTTTGGCAATGTTCTGCATCGTCTGCAGGCTTTGGTACAGGCTCTGGATCTCCTGCTCAAACTGCTCTTTAATGCTGGCCAGCTGCTGAGGGTGCAGCGTGGTGAGATCGATGCCGCCCCCTTTTCCAGCCATTTTGATCCTGATGATGCAGCAAAGCACAGCAATGAAGGCAAATAAGAACGTGAAAGATCACATTATGGCTTCGAGCCAAAAAACACATCATATGTCGTGCATTAGCAACAACTCCAGGGCATTCAACTTGGCGGAAATGAAGTGCACGGAAAAGATATCGAACGAACATTGCCAGTGCTTCTGCAATCAAGAAATAATAAGGGTGGATGTTCTAGACGGTATGTCCTAAGAATCCATCGACGTCGGCCACGCATAGGCATGTCGCGCCTGCGGGAGAAACCACGGATACTGGCCACAAGACAGGAGTGATGAATGAGGCCTACCTGTTAGCTAACACAGTTTTCAGTCTTTTCGCTGCGCGAAGAGCTGGCGAAATGAGCAGCAGAGTTCGTTTTGAGGCTGTCACACTGACTCCTCCTTTGTCGACGGCGGAAAGCACGGAAGTCGCCAAGGATGCAGCAGTAGTAATAACAACTCGCTTCCCACCGCCAGTAATACTCAGCAGCTGCGATGTCGAGGGGGCAATTGGATATGTAGAATAGCAGATACTTTACCCACGGAGGGTGTGCCCTTTCGCCGTGTAGAGAGGAGAGGAGAAGCACGTCTGTACATCTGTGCTGATAGCGCCAGTGGGGTTGCTCTTCAAGGAGCGCGCGCTACAGGTAGCCGCCGCTGGACGAGCAGCGCGAGGCGCTTATTGTCCGCGCGCTTTTCGTTAAGGTACAGACAGTACTTGTACCCAAAACTCCACAAGTACGCAGATTATACCTGTAATTAAATTACATTCACAAGCATTCAAACATTAAAATTATTTCAATATACACTCTTCCCATAAAGTCCGTTACTAGCGGCACGTATTTAATTACCCGCCACGCACTGCCGCGATGGCCATACAACTCGATTGGGGGGTAGAATAATGATTTTCGAACAGCACACCACGGCGCGTTGTTCACTGACGTGAGCACCTTTACCGGCACGCCCCAATTATTTTGGGCACCCACGTTGGATTTTCGGCCCATATTTTGCGGGCCGCAATTCGTGCATGTGCAGGTTATGCACTCCTCTATGCGTGGCTCGGCACACGTAGTGTCGCGACAAGCCGGGAGACTACTCGACACTGGGTTCTCAGCATGTTTGCACAATTGCACTAATATCCGCCGACTGTGTTGCGCCCGGCCGTCTACGAAGCGGCGACACCGAGAATGGCATGTCGTGTGCACTGGTTTTTCTTGCCACGTGCCCGGAAATACCACCAAGGAGCACGGGCTGGGGGCCTATTGGGCTTGAGGGGCAGTTGACTTGGAGTGTAAGCAACCTGGCGCGCGGATCGTTGGCCTTAGAAACTTGCGCATCGCCGGGCGTGAAAAATGGCGGGGAGCTTTCAAAGTACCCTAGCACGGGCCTTCATCTGGCCGGCGGCAAAGGGCACGGCACCATGCCATCATGGGGCATGAAATGGGCAACGCCGTGAATAGAAGAAATATAGAGCGCTGATAGTTGAGCGCATTAGCGGAGCGGGTATGCGGGTACCACTTGTCTGGGGGTTGCTAGCCCCGCGCGAATGTGGCAGATTTTGAAACCCTAAAAGCTTTATTTGGCTGTACGAGGGCTTGGATGACATCGGACGGCGGATTTGACGCGAAAACCGGCCGGTAGGCGTAAATTAAGTTGGGGAAAACTTATATTTACTTGGGGGAAGGGCTTCCACTTGCAACTTAGTTTGCTCGAATCGGACACTGTACGGCGAAGTTAGGCTTTTTTAAGCCTCCCAAGTTGTGGTTTTCCGGCCCCGAGCCCACCCACGTCAAGCACATTAACGGCACATGCCATCACACCCACGTGCTCCCATGTTTGCGGACAACATGCTGGGATCATAAAAACCGCATGTTGTGTCGCCCATTTCGGGATTTTTCACGAGCCAAAGTGTGGCAAATCCGAATTCCGGGGCGCCCGAATCAGGGTATAGCCCGAAATCGGGGTTGGGCCGCAAACCCTAATACGTCATATCGTAGCCGTGACGGGCCCCATTTGTGCCCCGCTTCCCCCTTAGCCTCACCGTTAACACAAGTTTCGGCCAGCCTTTTCAACGAGCTAAAGTACAGTTAAACCCTAGAAACCCTACATGGTAAACACCCGCCCTACGCGAAAGGCCCTATTTCACTAGTAACGGACTTTATGGGAAGAGTGTATTCTTATAAGAATAAAACCAGCGGAGGCCACCAAGTAAAAAGAATAAAATATGAAAAAACATAAGCCCGAGGAACAGGAAGGTATGCCACAGCATCAGCACTGCCCTCCTGAAAAGCGTCACGGAGATAGGAACCCAAAGTACCATGAAGAGGAGCAAAAAGACGTTGCATGAATTTTCGCCGCACATCCCCAAAATCGCCGAAAAGGAATATAAATAGTGCGACTCACGAATGAAATGTTGCATACGGACATAACTGTCAGAACGCAAAGAACGAAAGTCAGCAGCCCATGCCAGGGAAGTGACCGATCGCCACCAAAATTGCCAAGCGATCAAACAACTTAGCCGCCATAAACGCCAACCGGCCCCCATCCTCCAAAGCGAAGGGATAGTAGTCATGGATCGACTGAACCGAAGGCGTGCCAAGCAAAGCAGAAATGCGGAGGTCCGCATCGAGTTTGTTGTGTTGAGCTCCCAATACAAAACTGCCAGGGAGTGGGAAACGATCCCCTACACGAGGGACATTGATGTTCGTGCGAGCACTTGTAACCGTGACATAAACAACAAGATGATGGCGTGGAGCTATGAAGTCTAACCAAGCCACATCCCATGACGATCTCGAGAAGCTCCCGGCTGAATACGGCGGACCTCCAACCGCAAATCCCGCCCATTAGCAGCCCCCGCTTCTGCATGAACTCTTCAACCATTTGCACAATCAGATCATGGAGCTGCATGACGTACAAAGAGCAAGGGCACCGGGGGATGTGGTCCATAAACATAGCACCCGCGGAGCGCTCACCCGACATAGAGGTGCTCGATACCGTCGACGAAGATTCGGACGAGCGAGACTCCGAGGGAGCCTCATTGCACCGAGGTCACTTCCGAACATGAGAGGCGCGCTCCGCAGTGAGGCCAAGCACCCGGTGCGCTGCCATCGTATAACAATCGGATGGCACCTTGAAATTGGACCCATGTAAAGCGAAAAAGAGAGTCAAAGCCCCGCGACCCGTACCCGAAAACACCCTCATATACTCCGGTGGGGAAGGTTTGCAAAACGCCAATAGGTCAAGGTAGGCCCGGACCCGAAGAGTGCGCGAAATGCCCCATTGCAAGTGGCCCCCAATCGAGTGAGAGCGTCGGGAGTCGGAAGTTGTATGGAAGTCAATTGCGCAGCATGCGCCACCGCATTGTTAACCGGAGATACCACCAACTCGACATCATGCCCAACATAATGGGAAAGGTGTCGATTTAGCGTGTCAACACCACGAGATTCGACTCCGAAAACCCGCCCATAGTGGACATCATATTATACGAATTGCGCAATTGGATCGCCCACGATAAAGTCAAAGTAGCAACATTCAGTAGTTTCTGCGGGATAAGACCGTACATAGGACCTAGCGACTCGGACTCGTAGTCAATAATCAGGTTGGTGAGGGTCGTAGTGAATCAAGTAAAGCTCAAGCTAAGCGTCGAGCTCGAGGGACGGTACATTACAAGCCCCCCAAACTCCGCGGGGAGGGAAAGCCGGCGGATAGCCCAATTCAGTTTATCAAGCGTTTGTGTGTCCTAAGAAACCCCCCAGATTCAGAAAACTGCAGTACGAACGGCCCTATTTGCACTAGCAAGGTACGGTCGGCATTTTGGGGGGGAGGGTGCGGAGCAAGAACCCATATCGGCGTACCGCACAAGTGATCATCAAGCGAAAAGAAGCATGTGCCCCTCCGAAGTCCGACATAGCAAAGCAAACGATCTTGTCCAAGAGGAGTTGATGATCCTCCACGGTGCCTTGCAGCCAAGAATGAGCAAGGTTCTCATCGTGAGATGCCGGAGGGCCATCTATCATCGAGAAGTCCATCGCCAAAGGGACCCCTAGCTTACTAGTACCCGTAACAACGGGGACCTTCACCCGTATCACCTCAACAAGTTTAGGGGCCGTATCCGGGTTTACTATGCAAGAAGATTTGATTGCTTGAACCCTCAAGCAAACTTTCCTCAATTCCTCCATAGCCACAGCAATCACTGTCAAGACAAAAGGCGTTTTGATCACATACTTGCCATCATCAAAGAATGCTTGGATCGCCGATGAATCCTTGCATCGTTCCCCAATATTTTGGAGGGGAGTGTTGATCGCCAACTTAAACAAAAGCGGAAATCAGCAAGCATATCGCCGAGTTCTTCAACCACGCGAGCGACGTCAACATCGGCTGCCTCCGCAAGACCTTCGACATGGTGGACAGCCCGCTAGCTACCAAGAGCAAGACCGGAGTGCCGGCAGCCCCGGTGGCGCTGCAGCCCATCCAAGAGGAGGAGAGCGCGGCGCTTGAGGAGCGGCGTGAAAGCAACGCGAAGGCTAGCACGAGCACCTTCGCCCCCGTGCCTCGAAAAAGAAGAAGGATGACGCTACTCCGCCAGCCACCCCGCCACCGGCGCCGGCGCCGCAGCCCTCCGGCGGCCGCCCGGCGCTTAACCGCGTACCGCCGCAGCGGGCGGTGGAGTCGGCTTAGCAGGAGCGCGCGGGGCGCCGCCGCCGCGGCTAGAAGTCTGTGCTCCGGGTGACGGAACTAGGGGGAGTCGGGCATCTCAAAAATGGTAGGCGTTGTCGCTCGCCGCAAACACCTAACATATGAGGCGGGCGGTGTGGGACGTCACGCCCGGGGGGGGCGTCGTGTTTGGCACCGGGGCGATGTGTAGGTTCTGAATCATGGGCCGGATCTACATGCGCTGCTCGCCGTTCGGTGTGATGGCGAAGCTACTCTGGATGATCGAGACGGTGGCTACGCTGTGGGCGTTGACTTGCACGCAGTAGTCTAGGGCGATCCGCAGAGCCATGGCAAGGCTGTCCACGTAGCCCTTTGTGGCCGCGTCGGAGTCGGTTGTCGACGCACCCACATTCCGGACACGCTTTCCCTTGAAATTAATCGAATTCGTTAGAATAAGATTGGGGGTTGAGCATACCCCTCCCGCCACGAGCGTAACAAATTTTGCAAAAGAATTCCCGGCATTAGTGCATTCCCAAAGCTGTACTCACTAGCTTGATTCGGGAGAAGATCAGCGCATTTGAAATTATTGGCGCTGACCGCCACCCGTGTCGGTGGCGCCGCCGAGGCTAATACAGTTTGTCCATTTTGGGCACTTGGGCGGGTCTACCCACGTCGTCGACGACCCGTTGTCCGCGACGTAGGACCGCAAGTACTCATGCGTCACCGTCTCGTCGTCGTAGAAAGGTGCTCGCCCAGACATGCGCACGCACTGCAAGTAGCCGAGCAACCACCGGCGGCCGTCATGCCCGAGGTTTAATGTCGAGTTTGCCGACGGCGTGACGGAGTCGCTCTCCACGACGTCGAGGTTCAAGGGCTGCGCGGGGTCCATGAACTCCCCGATGTCCGAAGACGAAGACTTGGCGACCCACGCCGGCATGTCCGTCACGCCGCCCCACGACGATGTGCCAGGCAGAGCGAGGATCGACTTGCTGTCGGCCCCGTAGCGCCCGGGTGGTCCTTGCGCTCCGTCCTCACAGTCGGCGCCGGTGGGGCCGGTTGGGCCTTGCGCTCCGTCTTGGGCGTCAGTGACGGCGTCGTCAACGTACTTTTCCGTTGTGGCGTCGGCGTTTGCTCTCACGGTGACGACGTATGTGACTCGACTGCCGCCCGCGTTCATCCCCAAGGCGGCCACGATCTCCTTGCCGTAGATACACAGCCCGGAAGTGTGCACGCGCCGCCATTGGGCGTCTTGGACGCGTCCAACGGAACGGTGGCGTGGTGGAGGGAGCACTTCGACGGCTTCGTGTTCAGCGAGGAGCGGTATGCGGTGCTGGAGGCCACGACCTGGGACGTCGCACCGAAAGAAATCAGACGCGTAATCAAAAGACGCGAGAAGTCTTCAGCTGCAACATGCGCTTCGTCATCGAAGACCACTCAATGTTCCTCGCCAACCTTCATGTGCGACCGCAAGATCCACGAGCATATAATCTCACCGCTGCCCGATCAGCCGTACTTCCTGGCTATCATCGGCAGTGCGGACACCGACAAGACTAGCATGCTAATAAGTATGTTGTCCAGCAAGCACGCGCACCGCGGGGCGTTCCACGCAGTGCACGTCGTCATGCCGCAGCACATCATCGCAAGTATGAAAAATAACATCGTCCGTCGACATGATAAAATACACGCTGAGCTGAACTTGCCGACGCTCGACGGGGTGCGCGAGGCGGTGAAGGCCGCGACGGAGAAGGGGGAGAACAGCCTAGTTGTGGTGGGCGACGTTACCACCGCGCTGAAGGACGCCGACATCGAGCGAGTGTTGAACGTGGTATGCACGGTTCGATAAGGAAGATATTGTAACGTGCGGTGTGCTGGTTACAGGTACGCTACACGACCAGCCTTGGGTGGCGGCTGGTGTCGAGACAAGAGTGTGTGCTTCAGCTGTCGCTGTTAGCTGTCTGTACGCTAGTTCGTGATATCGCGCTCAGACACTCTAGATGATGTCCTGTATATAAGGACTTCTATCAGAGCATACATTAGCTCTCTGTAACTAATCTGCATTAGGAATTACTTACAACACTCCCCCTCAAGATAGCTAAGGTGTGTCTTGTGACCAGATGGAAGTGATTACAGAATTCCCTCTACAAAGTGTGTCGTTGCATGGGTCCGGATGTCCCCAGAATGGCGCTCCTGTGTTTCACGAGTGCAGGTCCAGGTAGTGGCTTGGTCAGCATGTCGGCGACCATGTCACCAGTGGGTAGGTAACGTAGTTTGACGGTCCCCAGCTGTACGTGGTCCTTCACGAAGTGATACTTCAGGTCGATGTGCTTGGTCTTCTCGCTCACTAGTGCATTCTGCGAATAGGCGATGCAGCTATGGTTGTCTTCCCATATTGTGGTCGTCCCGCTGACAGGTCGACTGAAGATCTCCGACAACATCTATCGAATATGGATGGCCTCCTTAGTCGCGTCCGCTGCTGAGTAGTACTCAACCTCGCATGTTGACTGTGCGACGCAGGACTGCTTTCTAGACTTGTAGCTGACTGCACCTCTGCCCAGTGTAAATACAAATCCCGATCGTGACCGGCGTGTCACACTGTCATTGCCCTAGTCTGCATCAGCAAAGCCTGTAAGTTGGAGAGTGTTGTCCTCACCCCCCCCCCCCCCCCAACGTCAGGCTCAGGGCTGGAGACCCTTTAAGATAGCGCAGCACTTTCTTAAGCATGTGGGCCACTATGGGGTTCGCTTGCGCAGAGCCCAGAATGCTGAGCGCGGTCGAAATGTCCGGGCGAGTGCATACAGCGGCGTACTGCAGACTGCCGAGCAGGCTCGGGTAAACGTCCCGGTCTGCGCCTGCGAGGGGTACAGCCGTCTGCTTGGAGATTGCATCCAAAAAACCGGGGTCCATCGGGAGACACGAGGGTTTGCAGTCTACCATGTCATTTTTTTCAAGCAGCTCGCGCACGTATTTGCCTTGATCGAGTTGATGGTGCGCGCTGCTCTGTCCCTGGTGATGTGCATGCCGATGATGTCGGACAGGTCACCATGATCCTTGATGTCAAATCGGGATCGCACCAACGCGGTGAAGGCCACCCGCCAGGCGGTGTTGTTGCACGCCACAGGAATGTCATCCACGTAGAGGGCAATCATGGCGAAGACGCCGTCTGCCTCAAAGATGTAGATGCACGGGTCTGAGATCAGCTGGCGCCAGCCTTGAGAGACGAGCCAGTCGCGAAGCAGCTCGTTAAACTCCCTGGGGGACTGCTTCAAGCCGTACAGGCACCGGCGGAGGTGACAGACATTGGTGGTACCGTCATCGAACCCCAGGGGCCGTCTGATGTAGACATCCTCCTTGATGGGTGCGTACATAAACGCCGTGTCGAAAGTCTCCGTGTAATCAATCCCCTCGCGCTGGCTGCAGCCTTTTGCGACAAACCGCGCCTTGTATCGAGAGACAGCACCAGATGCGTCTGTTTTAGCCTTGTAGACCCACATGCTGTTGACCACGCGGCGTCCAGCGGGCAGGGGAACGAGATCCCACGTCTGGTTGGACGTTAGAGAGTTGAATTCCACCTGCATGGCCGTCTTCCATTCCGCGGACTGTGGACTAACCAAGGCATCCTTGTAGGATGTGGGTTCAACACAGACGCTCGCGGACACCATAGCGACGTCACTCACAGGTCCTTCAGAGTACCTGTGACGTGGCTGAGCTATCATCATGGAGAAGTCAGGGAGTGGAAAAATGTCGTCCATGTGGTCGGACAGGTCGTGCGCACACGAGTCAGTGACACACACGCGCGGCACAGTAGAGACATGGGCAACGTACTCCCCGTAGCGAGTAGGCGGTCCGCGAGGGCGAGTGTGTCTGTCGACCTCCTCCACACACACTGTGTCTTCTGTGTCCAAGGTCAGATCTGGGAGTGGGTGACTTTCAGGGGAAACATGGAGAGCCTCTGCGTCCGCACACACATCAATCGACGAGGCGACAGGGTGGGATGTCCCAAACCCGGGCACATTCTCTTCAAACTTGACGTGAACAGACGTGGTGATGCGCCTGGTCGCGGGGTTGTAGATACGATACCCTGGTGAGTTGTGAGAGTACCCCACCATCACACCTCGGAACGCTTTCAGGCCGAGTTTCCGTCTGAGGTTATCAGGTACCTTGGCAAATGCCGCACACCCGAACACGCGAAATACTGACGCGTCCGGGACTGCGCCTGTAAGAATGGTGACAGGGACCCCCCCAGAAGGGCCAACAGCCCGACTGTAGGTGCGGTTACGGAGGTGGACCACTGTGCTGATCGCGCAGGACCACATGCTGTTAGGCACAGACATGGCGTGAAGCATTGAGGACGCGCAGTCACGCAGAGTGCGCCACGGGCGTTCTGCTTTCCCAAGCATGTGATGTGCATAGGGCGCCGAGAATTGAGTGCTGAAACCCAATCTCGCGCACATGAGCTGCGTGTTCGCGGCCTCGAAAACCGAGTCTGAGTCAAATTTCAGAAACGGTGCAAATGCATGGAGGTGTGAGTGATAACGGGCATGAGTATGCCGCGCGTCCAGGAGGATGGTCTCCAGTTTCGCGCACGTCTCATCCTTAGACCTCAGAAACCTCACCCACATGAAGTTAGTGTGATGGTCGATGACCAGCAGGCAATACCTCAGGCCGTAAGGGGAGGGGACACTGACAGGACCCCACAGATCACACGACATGTGTTGAAGTGGGGCGGCTGGTTTCTGAGATGCTTTGCGATTTTTTGGCGCAGACGTGGCTTTGTTCAGATTGCAAGACTCACAGGTGAGATCTTTTACAGAACTAGGCATAACAGGTACAGACACCGTGTTATGAGAATGCTGAGCTTGCAGGCTCTGCATGTTCAGGTGCCCCATTCTACTGTGCCACAAAGCAGCGTCGCACTCAGCAGCAAGTGCGACAGATTTCTGGCTACGACTGTCTACGGTGGGCGATGACATCCCCGCACAGGCATGCGACCTCGGGAGGAGGTACAGTCCGTTCCCCGACGGGATTAGCATCCCCATTCCTGTGGTCACACGCACAATGCCAGAGTCAGTGTCTGTAGGGAAAGAAAACGCACACCCTGAGTGTTGCTGCATCCAGCTGACACTCAAGAGACGACTGATACGTTGCGCTGACCGAGAGGACAAGTCAGGGGTGTACAGGGCATGAGCGAGCCGAAAGACTGTTCTACCGGAAGTCAGGCAAATGGGGATGCGGACTTTTCCACTGCCCTGGACCGTGACACCGACGCCACCGACTGTGCTGCGGCGGGAAGAAGGATGAAATTCCGAAAAATCCGACCGAAATGACGTCAAGTTAACGGAGCAGGCAGAGTCAACTACCCAGTAATCAGACAGGTCTGCAACACGAGATGTAGCGGACGTGAATGCAACAGAGGCAAAGGATGTACTGACCTCAGTGTCGTCATATTCGTCTTGCATGTCGTATTCCAGTGCGTCCTCAGCAGGAGCATGTCCCTCAGACGCTTCGGCAGCAGGAAGGTCGCTGAGGTGTGCAGTGGGAGGAGGCTGGTCGGCGTATCTTTCGGCAATCTGCTTGCGCTTGGCTAGTGTCCAGCGGAGGACATCAGCATCCGGCGCTTTGCAGGTCGACCAGACATGGTTTGGGTCTCCGCAGGCCCCGCACTTCATCGCGAACTTGGACTTCTTTTTGTCCGCGGGCCATCCCCCACTGCCACGGCCACCCTGCCGTTTACGATCCGCAAGGAAGGCATTGACCGCAGTCCCGGAATCAGCAGTGTCGGCCTTGTTGGAGACATCTGCGTCAAGATTTTGAGCCTGGTGGATAATGCTCCCCATCACTCTGTCGGCCGACAGAATGAAGTCGGTGTCGAAAGCATTAATCACACACTGTTTGGCTTGGCCATACTGCCCAACGTTTGAGAGACCGCGAATCATGACCAGAGCGAGGATGTGGGGGTGAATGGCTGCAGAACCATCTTTCAGCTGCAGACACTCGTTCAGCTCATCGAAGCACTGCTTCACAGCGTGGACGTATGCAGAGACTGATTGACCAGAGGCCTGACGAACCATCATGCGGTCCAGGAGCGACAACGTGCGTGAAATGGACTGCGCGTCCAGTCTCTCGCACAACACTTCCCAGGCGGCTGTCCCGCAGTCGAGTCGTCCCGCGGGGACCCCCGCGATGGCTTGTGCAGCTGGTTTGTTCTGTCGGCAGCACTGAACGAGCATCGCGTGCGCGAACCGCTGAGCGACTGGATTCAGAGGCACGCCAGAGGAGGAAAGAGCCAGTTGAGGGATCAGCGCAGCCCCCTTAATTGAAAGGAACGACAGAAAGTCGCGCTTCCAGGTTTTGAATTCACCCGTCCTCGGCATAAGCGGGGCGTCCATGCGAAAAGACCGGGAAAAAGAGTCACCGTCGAAGTTGGTGGCCCAGTTTGCTGTCATTGCAACGAACTCCGGGTCGATCGTGGGCCTGCGACTGGCGCTGCTGTGGAGAGGATACTCGAGAACCGGAGCAGGCACGGGATCGCTAGCAGGCCGGTACTGGTTGGCCACACGTTGGGGCGGCGCCGTGTCGATAGGTGCCGGGTGATCGCGCAGTGCGTCCCGACGGAGAAGCTCCGATTGCGTCCGGTCCTGGTCGTCCATTCTGGCGTGGAGCAGCTGCAGCTGTTCCATCACCAATCGAATGTTGTCGCCGGCTGAGTCGGCCAACGGAGTGTCGCACGTACCGGAGTCGGCAGCCGAGTCGGCGGCCGATGCGGTAGGTGCCGGCTTTGATTTTGGCGCCATCGTAAGAGGGGTCGAGTACCCAACCGGACAGTGGAAAAATCCACTAGCGGTAACTGTGCCTAACG
Source organism: Tetraselmis chui (assembly GCA_026401115.1). NCBI lineage: Eukaryota > Viridiplantae > Chlorophyta > Chlorodendrophyceae > Chlorodendrales > Chlorodendraceae > Tetraselmis > Tetraselmis chui. The sequence goes on from JAPMLY010000558.1 coordinate 92,942, forward strand.
ACGGTATACAAAGAGACGGCCTGATGCCCGCCGACCCGTTGGCCTGTAGCCCCGGGGTGTCTCAATGCACCTTTTTCGTATCCTCCACCCAGTGTGGGGCACAGTGACAGCCGAGGCAAGAACAGGCAGGTGTTGTCCGCTGCTCTACGGTACGGCTGATGCTGTCGTGCACCCTGTGTATGAGTGTTCACCCTCACAATGCTCCCCCCTTCCCCACTCCAGCTTGGACCTGTATGCACCATGTCCGCACAAGCGAGTGCGCTTGTGTGGGTGGCTAGGTCGTCGTGGCGTGGAGTAGAGTAGGTGGTAGTGGGACTGTTCCGGAGAGCAGAATATGAAAAGGTGGAAATAAATGTACAGAGGAAAGTATGATTATTCAAAAAAAAAAATGGCTTTGCCTTCGGGCGAGTTTCCAAGTTGCACGCCGAAAGGCACTGTTGTCTCGCGTAACCTTCAGGTGGAGGGCTCTATAACTTGTTGTACGTGGTATGCACGGTTCGATAAGGAAGATATTGTAACGTGCGGTGTGCTGGTTACAGGTACGCTACACGACCAGCCTTGGGTGGCGGCTGGTGTCGAGACAAGAGTGTGTGCTTCAGCTGTCGCTGTTAGCTGTCTGTACGCTAGTTCGTGATATCGCGCTCAGACACTCTAGATGATGTCTGTATATAAGGACTTCTATCAGAGCATACATTAGCTCTCTGTAACTAATCTGCATTAGGAATTACTTACAACAGCGAGCGCTGCGCGACCTCATCTACAATCGGCCGCACTACCAAGTGTCCATCATGTTGGTGCAGTCCTACAATGTCGTGGCGCTGTCGATCCGAAAGACGCTGTTGCACTTCCTCATGCACAAGCCTCGCAATAAAAATTAGAGTACCGCCATCTTCAAGGAGCTGATAGCGATGAAGCGCACGGAGGCTGGGGCGCTCATGCGCTTCGTGTTCGACATGCGTACATCTTCATGTTTGCCTACACCGACACCGGCGATATGTACAAAATATTCGACCGTATTGCGACAACCGACATCCCCGTGCGACATGCGACGGCGACGAGGGCTAGTGGCAGCACCAACAACAGAAAGGCCAAGAAGCAAGCGCCGCGCAAGCCGCGAATCCCCCCTCGCCGGCGACGCGCACCGTGGGGCGCGAGGCAGAGCGTGCGCGTGAGCGTGGTACAATGCGTCGGTGGTGACGCATCGGCCGCGCCGCAGGCTGAGCCCTTCACTTGCGAGTGGACTTTGGGCATCTCCGCCCCGGCGCCGGAGCCCATCGTCGTGTTGCAGCCTCCGCAAAACGTTTACAAGCAACAGCCCGCGGCAGCAGCCGCAGCGCTGAGCGCGTCGCCGTCAGTGGGGACTAGCACCGCCGCGATGCATAGGCACGAGCCACTGGAGCGCGCGGCGCCCGCCATGCCGCCCGTAACGCGAAAGATGCCAGAAGGAGTGCTAACGCCGCCGCGCCCCGCCATGGTGCCGACTGACCCGCGGTCATCGACCGACAGCCGGGGCACAGATTTCAACCAGCTACTAATAGCGGAACTCGATATGCAAGATGCCGGCGCCACCGAAGCCGAGATTAACGACATGATTGCGCGGGCAGTGGGCACTGGCACCGACGGACGGACAGTCCGCTCGCAAACGGTGTTGTCGATGTTGGAGCAAGCGGCCGAGATGGGCGTCGACGTCCCGCGCATCATGAGGAGAACGGTAAAGGCGGAGAAAGGCCGCTACATCGACGAGCAGCGTAGCAAGTAGGAGAAAACCTGTAACTATACATGAAATACACACTCACGCAATCACCTTCGCGCGCTTAATGGGCGAGAAGTTGCACAAATTTCGGTCGATGGGCGAGAAGGTGGCACACAACGTGCGCGCCGTCATCAACAAGGTGGGGGGCAGGCTGCTAAGCGCCGCCGCTCCCGTCGCGGCGTTCAACCCCTCCCTCGGCGCCGGCCTCGCGTCCGCCGGCGCTATCGCGACGGGCACAGCCGGCATAGCCTGCGGCGTCGAGGGCGCGCTGACCACTGGCCGGAAAAGGGCACGCGGACACGGTGCGCGCGATCTACGGGCAACTAAAGGGGCAGCTACGGTCGCAGATAGAGAGGATAGGCTGATAGTTTCTTTCTGAGACGATACTAGAACCCATAATGCAATCGGCGACCGCGCGCTCGTCGCTGTCCGACGCCTTCGCGTATAGCAACAAGCCCCGCGCGGCCCCGGCGACCAAGAGCCGCGTGCACATCTACCCGGAGAGCGGGGGTTCCTCGGGCTTCGCGCCGGGGAACACTATCCACCTAGTAGTTCCGGCCGGCAACCGCAGCGAGTACCTAAACACCCGGCAGTCGTACACTGAATTCCGACTCAACAGCCTCGCCACCGACGTGAACGACAACTTTGCATTGAACAACACCGCGCACGGGATGTTCCGCAGCCTAAAGGTGCCGGCGTCCGGCGGTGCCGGGGGCGGCGTGCTCGAGAATGTCGAGGATTACAACGCGCTCGTGCAAGCGCTCATCGACACGATCGATAGTGAGACGCAGCTGGTGCTCGGCGGCTCTACCGTCGAGGATACTTGCAGTCCATCCCCGGCGGCGCCTCCCGCGTCTTCTGCCTACCGTTCGTGTCCGGCGTCCTGGGCTCATTGCAACAGAAGTACCTCCCGGTGGGCGCTA
>JAPMLY010000559.1:0-47500 GCA_026401115.1 Tetraselmis chui
ATGGGAGGGGCTGGCGTGGAAGGAGGAGGGAGGGGCAGGGTAGGTGTTTTGGGAGTGGTGGGGTGTGTTTGAATGGGTAGGGGCAGGGGCCGGGGTGGTGGACGAGAGTTGGATGTCGGGGAGGGAGGAGAGGTCGAGGGGAGTGTCCTCGTCGGCGGCCTGCATGTGATAGTCAGAGGGCTCTAGGGGCCACGGGTCGGAGACATGGCAGTCCTGGAGGTGGTGGGTCCATTGGAGGAGGAGGGCGGGGGGGGTTGCGGTAGAGGGTGTAGTTTTTGGTGTGAGTGAGTGGTGGTGGGGAGGGGTTCGTGGTGAAGATAGGGTCCGAGAGACGGGCCCTACCGAAGGTGGAGTAGTGGTGGGGTGATGGTGAGGGTGCATGTGGATTGGGTATGTGCGCCTCTGTGGATGAAAGTGTGGTTCAGGGGGATAGTGACTGTGCCATTGGTGGAGATGAGGATGCAGTACATTTCCGTGCTCATGGATATTTGGATGCTGGTGGTGACGGTGGGGGAGGTGGAGGGGTGGGAGCGGAAGTATGAGCCATCGGGAAATTTTTGGAGGGTTGTGTAATGAGTGAGGTTGGGGTGGGAGTGGGGTGGGGAGGACGGTGAGGGGGTGTGATGCTTTGTGTATTCATTCGTTGTTTGGTGTAATAGAGTGTATAACCAGTGAGTGGATGGAATGACGCCGTCAGCGTTGATGCAAGGCAGGGAGAGGGATTGGCGGGACTGGATGAGGACTGTAGTGAGTCAAGTGGCCGCCCAGGAGGTGCATGGAACGTGTCGAATGACTGGGGGGGGGTGATGGTGATTGTGTGAAGATGGTGGTTGGGGGGTACAAGTTCGTGAAGTGAATATGAAAATATGTGTAGGGAAACTGGGCCAGATTGTGAATGGATGGGGTTATTGGGCAGGTGGATGAGGATATTTACCCAGAGGGAGGATGGGTCATCCTCGATCGGGATGGGAGTGTCCACGGGCTGGAGGGCGTCCGCGAATTGGAGGATGAATTGGGCAGGCTCATGGAGGTCCTCTATCTGGCATGGGGGGGGGGGTTCGAGGGGGCTGATCCGGTGGGTGTGAGCGCGACCGCGAGGTTGGACGTGAGTATGTCATGTAGGAGGGCGACGGTTTCTTGGCCGGTGATATCCGCGAAGAGGGGGGATCGGATCTTCACCCTTCGGCCTGAGACTGCACGGGCTGAAGCATCTCGGAGGAATTGGATTTCTTGCAGTCGTAGTTTTGCCAGCAGGGAGGGGGAGGGGGAGGCGGAAGAAGGTGCCAGACCGGCCGATCGGAGTTCACGCTGGCGTGAAGCGAGTTGGTACAAGAGGCCAACCGCGACGCAAGAGGTGGGGATATCTAGTCGAATTTCTTGAAAGCCCGAAGTGAGGTCGACAGGCATGGGGTGGTGTCGTAGCTCGATGGAGCTGTCGGGTGGTGAGTGCGGGTGGCGTTCGATGTCCATCGCGAGTAGTGGGCGAGTTCTCGTCCGATTATATTTTTGACGAGGTTGGTAAGGTCGTCGAGTCGGTTAAGGCTTTCGAGCAGCCAGCGACGGGCAACCGAGCAGGCTGAAAGAACCGAGGTCGAGGAGTGGGTCGATTCCGGGAGGAAAACACCGTGTATCCAGAAGCGAGCAAGGTGGGAGGGAGTGGTTGAGTACTAGCATGTGAGTAGGTATGAGTCGATCATACGGGTGGAGAAGTCGTCGGCCGACCCGTGGTCCGTGGTTGACCGGGGGGCTGCGAGGACCAAGGGTGTCTGGAGTCCGCGACGAATGGAGAAAGGGTCCAGAGCGTTGCCCATGTTATGTTTGACTGGGGGCAGTTTCGGGACAGTGACGAACGGGGCTAGCGGGTGGCCCGCGATTTGGCTTCTGGGGTTGCAGAGGTCCGTATGCCGCGAATGCTCCGGGGGGTCCCTCATGAGTGCATGCCTGTAAGTGGGGGGGGGAGGTTAGAGGTCGAGGACATAGTGACCGAGCGTGATCCGTAGCAGGTGAAAAGGTAAGGGGGGTTTTAGGAGTGGTTTCGATTTGGATTTCGAGTGGATTGCGTGTGTTGGCGGCACACGACCAGGCCCGATGGGACTTGGGTTTGGTGGATGTTGGCGGCGGACGGGAACGTCCGGACGCTCAGTGGGGCGCGGGGTGGCGCGCCGCTCCGCTGGAGGGTTTTTTTTGTAATCGAGGGGTGTGATTTTCCTTTCGTAGTACTGAGGCGGGTATATGGTTGGAATTCGAAGTGGGTGGCGCGGGAGCTGTCGGGGAGACGATATTCAAAACTCTGAAAGCTGCGCCTTGCTGTGTGTACCGTCTGATGTCGCTACGGATCCACTGACCTGGGTGAGCTAGGCTCGGGTGGGAAGAGGTGGACGGTGCCTGTTGTTCACCGGGCCCTATGTCCACCAGTCTATCGCTCGATGGGAGGCCCGGCCCAAAGCGAAGACGATCGGCGTTGCTCATTCGAGCTACCGACCCATCCCCGGAATGAGTGTCAGTAGTACTTCGGATCTTTTTACTGTCTTTAGTGACGGTAGGATGCGAAATGCATTATTATATTAATCTTTTGGAATATACTTGCGCCCTACAACTAGCAACTATAAGTCCACAATTGTTGTTGGGGGCTGATTCTCGGCACTCGCTAAGCTGGTCTATCCTGTGAATTGTGCTTATTTTGTGATATTGACGTCGCCACCGACATTGAGATTCTTGTATTCAAATTTCAGACTTGACATGTCCAACTGCTAAATTAATTATCATCACTCCCACCGTCCCACGTGCCAAGCGCTCCCTTACGTGTCTATGTTGGCGAGCAGTTTGAATGCCTTTGTGATTTGAATGAACTTACCAGCTGAGCTTTCAGCCCCCTTGTCTGGATGGTGCACGAGCGCCAGCTGTCTGTACGCTGACTTCACAGCTGCAAGACTAGCTCCGGGCAGGACGCCCAGTGCGCGATAGGCTGCAGCCACCCCTGCTGCCTCATCCGTGGAGTTCTGCACGGCACGGCTTTCTCGCCTCCGAGCTTCCCGAAACCGATTATGTGCCTCTCGCTGAGCCTCCGCTTGGCGCCGCTTCTCGGCAGCCTCCCATGCGGCATCCACGGGATGGCTGCCGGCCTCGCATCCGCACTTTGAGCAGAACATCATGACAGTGATGTCCGTTGCCTCGTGGCTGCGGTAATAAACAGTGAAGTGTGTGCAGTCTTTGCAGGCAACGCAGCCCCCGAGCTCAGCCTGCGTAATGGGGTGCTGATGGGTACAGTTCATCTGCTCCCCTATCTTTGCTGCCTCCTCTGCTCGCGACTGTGCAGTCACAATACGCTCCAGTCGAATATCTTCTTTCGTCCGCTCTGCCCTCTCCCTCCTCTTCAGCTGCTTTTCTGTTTCATGCTCCACGCTACCACAGCCGCACACCTTGCATGGCTTCTCCCCAGCCATGCAGAGAAGGTGCCATTTCACCACGGCCTGAAATTTTATAAATTAGACAGCAAGCAGCCTGAGATATATATGATACACCTTGGAATCTGCTTATGCTTGATGAGCCTGGAGAAGAAGCTGCGGATGGTAATATAAATCACGCAGGTCGGAGTGGGACTCACATCTCTTTTCAAATTTTCAGCGCTGCGCGATAGAAGTGGGGAGGGCGCCTCGTCGCAGGAGCCACTAGGCGAATAAAGGCGACATTCCTTGCATGCGGTGCACCTCCCCCTGATTGCCCCCTTGCTGTCCACGTTCAGCGTCGTACTCTTAGGAGCAACTTCGAAAAAATTGCCAAGCGAGGTGACATCAATGGGTCTTACTGCAGCGGCTTGACCCACGAACCAGGAGCCCCCCTCAGCGCCCTGACCTCTCCTTGTTCCGCGACCAATTACACGCTTCTGTGCACTCCCGTCCAGCACAGCTGATGTAGCTACGGACTGTCTAAGAGCCTCCGTGGCAGCGTACTGTGCCTGCAGCTCCTCCCACTGCTCAAGTGCCCACAGAATGTCATCACGATCGTCCTCCACATCCTCCGAATGCTCACTATCGTCATCACCTTCCATACGCAGTTGACCACGCGGGAGCGTCACGTCCTGGACCACCACCTCCACACCATACGCCCCCGCCAACGAGCTCGTCTCCTTCGGCTGCGACGATCCGTCCAGGGGCTGAGCACCTGCGTCGGATTTTTTCGCCTGAGGCAAGCCGCCTGTCAGGCGGGGGCTGCATGGGTTCGAGTTGTCCTCAACGCCAGCCATGTCATCATTTTGATCTTCTGCTGCTGGTTTGATGCAGCATGCCATTTCCCGCACCATTGAAGCATTTACTTCTGTCCCACTACTTACTTCAGACTCCAATGTTGGAGCAATGTCCTCGGCATCAGCCACACTGTCGACGCTGGCTTCTGATGCCGGCTGCTCCACAGAGCCGGCGTGTGGAAGGTTAAGGTCCATATTGCATGGGGTTTCCACCACACTCGAGTCACAATCGGTGAGTTTCCCGTCTGTATACGACGATTTAGATGACGTGGATGCTGAAAGTGCTGAGACTGGCTCTGTTTCCGAGGCGCTGGGGGGATCTGAAGAGGCATTATACTGTGGCGTGTAGTACTCATGTAAAGCTCGGGAGGAGGTGGCGCCTGTAGAAGTTGATGCGTTCTCTCGGCGCCTCAAGGAAGGACCGCAGTGGGTGGTGAGTACTGCATTGAACATCGCCTGAAGCTGGGATGCGTCCACGACTGCCCGCTTGCCAGCAGTGCTGTCACCAACCCCATTATACACGTCTGTGGCCCCTCCATTTAAAACGTGAAATGCTTCCCCTGAAGAATCGATCTCTCCGTCATCATTGACAAGTTCCATGTAGTCCGCCCCTGCAAGTGCAGCGCCACGACGGCGCGCATTCAAAGCAACGACCGGTCTCATGAGCTTCAAGAATGTATGAACCCAAAAGCATTTGTAATGTTAATGTCTTGTTATCTATGACTAATGAAGCGAAGAGATAATTAGTATACACCTGCCCTTGAAGACTTGGCTGGATGCCTCGCAGCTGCAAAAGTCGGTTCTCTCTGTGGTGACTGTTGAAGCTGCTCAATTGCATCTGACAGGTTTGGCTGTGTCTCGTCGGAATTCGGCATGTCCTTCGTGGCTCCTGCCGCTGCTGTGTCTGTCTCCGCAATGATTTTTGATATGCTTGTTCCAGCAGCATCAACCGCTGAAAGACGACGGGCATTTGGAAAGTCCGTAGATACTAAGCTACTGACTCCCTGCAGAGTCTTCGTGGCAGCATATGGGAATTCCCGTCCTGCACAACACAGAAATGTAACATACAGGCAGTTATAGATAATATTCTCAATCATATATGCTAGAACAGGGCTATCACAGTCGACAGTGTCACATCATCTGAAAGACTCGCCGTGATTTGAAAGCAACACGTCGAGCCTACTCGCGCAGCACTCCAGGTCCCGTGCCAGCTGCTGCGCGGACTGAACCGCGGGCCCATTATGTGCCCCGATTTGGTCTGACTTTATCAATGAAATTGCGATGTTGACGTGCGTTCTTGCCGCGGTCATAACACCGCTCGAAACCAAAGCAAAAGATGCTGGTGAAATTTCTACTGAATCCCCACTGATCACAACTGGGACGGGTTGGGAAACAAGAGAGTGCTCATTTCTGATTCCTTCACCCACAGCTTGATATGTAACTTCGTCTTCTCTGATGTTGGGCAGCTGCATCGCGTTATCACCCTCTGTGTTGTGTACATTATTGACATAAGATACCGAGGGGAGATGGGGCTGGCTTCTGAGTGCATTGCTACTGACGCTGGATACTGGCTTTATCTTTCCTGCTACCCGATCCTGAGGCGGAGCTGGAGGTTTTGCAGCGGGGGTGACTGCTTTGCTGGGTTCCACGCGGCTTTCTGCGGCCGGGGGTGCCCCAGGAACATGTCTGGGGGTAGAGGGCGTGCACTGATTGTTGAGTACCTTCTGCTGAGATCGTTCACCGCACCCGCACATCAGCAAAAAGACAAGAACAGTCAGTGACCAGCGGGTATGATGGATGAGGTATTCCTCGAACGATTGGTCATTTACTTGTTTATCCCATTTCCATAACGTGGGGCACTTATGTCAATGGAAGACGGCTACGGGTAACGTCACCTGTAATCGCTTCGCCTCGGTTTTGTACCTTACGTTTGTTGGTTCCAACTTTGAGCACAATCTGTAAATACGCTCGGCATCAGAGTAACGATGGATCAACTCCAAGGCTCGGGCTTTTCGAGCCTGCGCCTTGGGCCATTCCTGCTCGCGGTACGAATGAAAATACAAACAAAAGAGCAAGAGTGGGATGGTAAATAATCGAAAAGAGCGTTCATTTTGAAGGTATTTTCATAAGTTTCGGATGACACGTATTTGAGGTTGGATATTGGGCTCTAGCCCGGGCTGCTGCAAGGAGGATGGCCGTTTTCTAGCTTGCGGTAGTATGACATCTGGAAACCAACCAGCCCTTACCGGTCTAATTTTGACTGCCCGTTCAGCGTCGTGCAGTGCTTGACGGGGCCTGATGCGGCGGCACACTTTTACTTTTAGCACAATTCTTCCCTATTCAATGCTGAGTAAGGCATATCGCTACACCCTTACTTCCTTCCCTTGCGGTTTCTCCGACCTGTCATCGTTCTAAGGGTGCCAAGGCAGAGCAGATGCTGCTGAGCTGTCTAGCTGCAAGTGCATCAATCCATCGAAGTGGTAGCCTCAATAGGGTTATACTAGGCATCCCCAGTCATATGTCGCGTCGAGGGGGGCTGGAAAACAGGTTGCTCATCGGTTGGACGTACCAATCTATCGCCAGGTATGCCGCGGATCTGTTGCACCACAGTATCTCGTTCTCGGGCTGTACCTCGATCGCCCCTGTGTAATACTGGATAGCCTTCGAGTATTGTCTGTGTGTTTATTTGAGGGGCGGATGTGTGGTTGGGAGACAGTGTGAGTTGGGAAGGCGGGAGAGGGGGGTTGGATTAGACATTTCCAAATTCAGCCACCTTCAATCCTTATTCCAGGAAGCTCAGAATAACAGAAAGACAGGTAAAATAAAAGGGAGCTCGCGAATGGGTGGATCGATATGCGATGAGCGACCCTGTTGGAAACTGGGATGGGAGAATCAGGCAGCCTGTCATACTGGTATTTAGAACGGTCAAAACAGAGTGGGTGTGCGGGGGGCAAGGGAAACAGTGAACTACACCTCAATGAAAATGCGTCATTTCCCTTCTCTTTCAAGTCTCCTGGCTCGTTTACCGCGTGGCTTGTGGCAGCACACCCACACCGATTGCAGTTGGTGATTTCTGGGTTGTTTAATGGGTCTCTGTGAAGGGCGCACGACGGAGTGATTCAAGCTAGCTATTTCAGGCAGCAGCCGCAGCTTGCAACTACAGGACTTGCTCTACGAAAAAAAAAATGTCAAGCAGCAGCATTTTCGAAGCAGCTACCCGAACTGAAACCCGTGAAGTCCAGCAATAATGGTGCTAAATACACATGAGATCCATATGAGCGCTTCCTCGGCAGCACGCAATCACAGGAAATGAATAAGCAAACTGGTGCCCGTACCTTGGGTTGGTCGGGGAGGGAACATACTCCCGCGCATCCTTCAGGTACTCATGGCAAGGGCACTCCTGCATGAAAGGCGTAATATGGGGTGGGTAGGTGACCGGCAATCGGTTCCAGCACTATATGTAGTATCTATACGCCGCGCAGCACCGCCGAAGCAGGAGCAATGTGCAGACCCCTGGTCCGCCGTACGGAGTCACTTCTTGACTATATCTGGAAAGAAAACTGCTCAATATGTTTTGATACGTCGCAAGACAAACATATGGCATCTCGAGTCAAACCAATATTTCTACTGCAAGCTCGTCGAGCAGGCGACACTGTCACATCGGTCAGGAGCATTGCATGACTGCTGGTTGGCTCTATTTGGAGCATGCTGGCGTGCACCCTGATGAAAGCCTGCAAGGATTTCGGGCTAGTTTGTTGTATCGCACGATAATTTCCTGAAAATATAAAGTAAATAAAGTGGTTTGTCTATCGTTGTATACCTGCAGATAGCCATGATCGTCGACTTATCACCCTGAAAATAAATCAACGTATTTCAAGCTGGCATCATAGATACCTTGCACATGCTCCGCACGGTCCCGAATATGTCGCGGCTCGTAAATAACGTTGCATTTCCGGTTCCACCAAGCGCCGCATTTGCATCAGTAACTCCCTGTATATTCCACCCTCCGCCATACTGCGCTTCATCCATACTTGCTGGGGGATTGGCCGGTGCGCTGTACATAGCTCGCATGCAACTCAGCAGTAGTGCTGCATCCTTCAAAATTCCCCGCCCTGTCGTGCTATGGGACTATATTTGCAAAGATTTCGCCGACTCGCTGCAAAATTTGTGTTTCTAACGCTTCGCTGGGGCGAGAGTGCTAATGGACGGACTCTGTCGAAGAAAAAGTCATGATGGAAGACGAAGCGGCGCACAAATTGTCGGCAATCTGCGGCGGTAGCCCGTGGTCGTCGTAGGCTTATTGTGGCAGCGTGGCGCGCCCGCTTGCGGTGGTATGGCAATATGATTATACACGTACGGGTATACCCGTACGGGTACGATATAATATAATCAAATTTCTACTTACAAGTAGGGAATAAAAGATCGGTCATCAGACTGGGCCTTACCGGGTAATGATTACCATCACCAGTAAAGGTACCCGATGTACCCGCCAAGCTTGCTTAAATATTAGGTTAAAGGACGTATGTTATATTTTTTGTTTGGCAAGGATCGTCCCTGTACATGTTAAACAACTTTATTTCAGGGTAGCCATCAAGCCGTAGAATAAGCCAAATAAACTTATTGCCTCTCTTGACGATAGACGTGCGCGATAGTTATTAAAAAGATGCTTAAAAGAAAATGCAGCATGAGCCACCAAAGCAAGCAAAAAGAAGAAAGGAGGAAAAAACCTAAGTCCGAGGAACAATAAGGCATGCCACAACATCACCACTGCCCATCTCCAAAGCATCGCGGAGATAGGAACCTAAAGTACCATGAAAAGCAGCAGAAGGACGTTGCATTAACTCTCGCCGCGCATCCCATAAAGAACGCCGAAAAGGAACATACGTAGTTCGAAGAGTAGTTACTCATATATGTTCATACAAAAAACCGCGTAAGGGTGTACCTGAAGAACAACGTATTAGTACTTCATTTCGACACTCAATGCCAAGCCGAAATAGCTTACTCGCAATTTAAAAATCAAATGCCACACCACAAAACGAAACGGAAAGACGAACCGATGTGTCAGCTCCGACGCCCGATGTGCCATGGGTGCAGAGTAGGCAAGGGCTCGCGACCAAACGGATCGTGCTGCCGCTCGCCGACGAAGGTTGCGAAGCGCGCCGACGGCTATGGGCGTCCAGCCGCAAAGATTCCGTCGGATTGAGTAATACGTCGTTTGGGACGCGACGAGTTTATAACGGAGCGGAAGCTCTAACTCGCGGGATTGTGGGACGTTCGACGCGAGAGTCAACCAAGACGAAGTCACAACGACTCAAGGAATCGCCCCACGTGGGTAAGAAGTTGGGGCGATAAGTTGCGCAATAATTACAATTTCTTTGCTGAATGCGCGATGCGTGTCTTCGAAACGATATGCCATCGTTATCAACAACAGGCCCGCCGCGGGGAAGCACGTGTGGTCAACAATTATTATCCTCATTACCCATCAACATAAACCGTGACGGTTTTCAGGGAGGTAAGAGTAGAATGGCGACGGACCCCGAGTTGCGGCGAGCCAAAGTGATATAGTGGCCGGCAGGACATGGCACCCAAATTGGTCAAGGAATCTCATGGTGTGATGAAATACAGAGATTACATTGGAACATTGGAGCAAAAACAACTGCCCTAAGGCTGGCAAATGGCACCCATATACCCAGTCGCAGATTACCGAAACAACCGCGTCGCACATAAGACGTACAAAGTCCTTGGTAGATTGCTTGCCGCCGCACGAGCTCAAGTAATAGCATTGGACGGGGGGACACCTACCATAGCATGGTCAAGTAGTCCATGTCCAATTCTCAAGCCCGGCATTATGGCGTGGTCATAAAGGTGCGTGGCCGCCCGTGCACTTGGTCTAATGGCAATCGGGGAATATCGATGCGCTATACATGGAGGCACTATTACATTTCACTCATGTTGCGGTTGGCCGTGCCCGGTTTGCGCGTAGAATTGTCAATCGATGTATCCCCAAGATGATGACGACCTTACAAACGTGAAATTGAAATTGAAATTGTTTACAACAATACCAGTTTAAACCGGTTGTTGTCTCTGGCCCCCCCCTGTGCTACGCCAATTTGTAGGACTCATAAGCAAGAGGTAAACCGTGAACCACTAATCCCAACCTCTCCATTGGCAGTGACGATACCGTCTAAAACATACACGTAACCATGTATTTTTTATTTTTTTATCTATACGTTTTTTTTTTTTGGATACATTATGAAATATAAAATATCGCTATTCTCCACGATACGCGGACTGCTCCAGCCGCTGCGGGGTCGCTGATCAGCAAGGCTGGTCAGCATGAGATGGTCGAGACGAGCCTGCCTTACCTCGGCTCCTGTGTGACTCCGGTCGTGCCGGAGCTAGGGGGGAAAGACATGCGAAAAACCCCCTCGCTCAGATCTTCGTCGGTCCCGGCTCGATCCATGCTCAACCCCGCCCAAGATATTAGCTGCTCCTCCCGACGCAGCTCGACACCTAGCCTAGTCTTCTCTCCTCCTTCGGGGGCTGAGAAGAGTAAATAACTAAGTTGCGGACGGTGTCCGGCTGGCTCTCCTGCCCCCGAGCCAGATGTTCTCATGTCCCATGTCCTTGTTATGTCTGTTTCCAACACCCATCTGATCGCGTTGTGGCCGGCCGTACCCTCCCCCGGTGGTTTACGTTGTTAGGGGGCCGCCTTTACGAGCAGTGTGCCGTTACGTTAACCCTAGGCACACTACCTGAGGCAGCTTGTCGATAACCGGGTACCGACTAGGGGAGGGGTGGGTCGGACACATGGATCGAGTCGCCGAACCACAAAAGATGTTGGGTACGGGAATACTTTTCCAAAAGCCCCCCGTACCGGGTTTTTCCGGCGGCGGTCGATCCTAAGGATCGCCGCCGCCAAACCGGGCCGCTTCTCCAACAGCGACCCACCTCCGTCTTGCGTAGCTTTAGGCCTCGCCCCCAGGGTAGACTTAAAACTCTTGCATGGCTGGCGACTACTAGCGAGCGCCGTGCCTTAGCGCTGCTTCCCGGCTGTCCGCCGCCAACTCGAACACCCTGGTCCCACCGCTTATCCGTCCGTACCGTTCCTCGCCAAAAAACAATCCGCAGACATCGTTCCCGCCGTCACGGGAGAGTATATGTGAGTATTTAGTTGCTGAAAAAAAAAAACATATCGGACAGGCCGAGCGGGAGATCCCTGTGCTGGTGTACAGATATTATGTTTTTCCATAACCCTCCGTACATGGCTTCCCGACAGCTGATGATCCCGCGGATCGCAGCTGTCGGTACCTCGTTCAGCCCCCTACCGTGCCAAGCATGGCACGGCTACGGGGTTACCAGCGCCCACCGGTGGAGGTAGAGGTAAGTGCCGACGGGCCTGCGAACGCACCCCCCTCCGGGGCCGCCGCCGCTGCGCCGCCGGCGGGCGCCTACAAACGTGTGTCATGATCCTTTTTTTTACCTCCATAGTGAATACCCCGCGCTATAAAAGTCCATACGACATCGCTCGTTGCTAGAAGCCCCGTAAATTACGATCTCTGCGCACGCTAGCCGTCGGAGATTTGAGCCTTTCCGGGCATTTAGCTTTCTTCTCATCCTCACTGATTTTGTCGCAATTCCTGCGAATTCTTTGATACAATCCCATTTACCCCATCGGCCAAACATACCATGAATTACGCCGGTTGGCGCCCTCCGGAGGCGCAGCGACGGCGGCCCCGGAGGGATGTGCGCTCGTAGGCCCGTCGGCACACACCCCCCCTCCACGTGTTGGGCCTTGGGTGTTGGTAACCCTTTAGCCGTGCCAAGCATGTTGGCACGGCTGGGGGCTAGGTGGGGTGAGTCCGGCAGTTGTGATCCGGGCGATCGACATCTATCGGGAAGCGTTAGTTCGGAGGGCTGTGAAAATGATATTTGTACACTAGGGCCAAGACCTCCCGCTCAGCTAGTTCGATATTACTTTTCAAGGTTGGGGACTCTTGGAGTACTCTACGGACAATAATTGTATCTCAGGAATTTTCTGGCGGCGAGGGGGTACGTGCGAATCTGAGCTAGAGACGGGCGTTGGAGGTGGCGGCGGACAGTTGGGAAGCAACGCCATGGCATGGCACTCGCTAGTAGTTGGCCAAACATGTGGGACGCGAGTCTCCCCTAGGGGCGAGGAGGGACGCTACGCATGCCGGAGGGTCGCAGCCGGCGGAGCGACAAGATCCGTCGGCGGAGGTCCCATGAATCGACCGCCGCATGCAAAGCCCGGCACGGAGGGTTTTTGGTTAGATATTTCCGTACCCATGATCTTTTGTGGGGGCGCCTTGATCCTTGTTTTCGATCCACCCCTCCCCTAGTGGGTCGAGTCGGGACCGTCCGACTACTGAAGACGACCTCGGCGAGGTTTTTTTGCATGATTTCCCCCCAAAGCTCCGGCACGAATGGAGTCGCGCATGAGCAAAGGCCAGGCAAGACTGACTCGGTCAACGCATGCTAACTAGCTTGGCTGGTCGGAGCCTTCATAGCTGCTAAAGCGGCCGCGCATCGTGGAGACTAGCGACATACTATTTTTCATATTACCACGCAGACAAAATCAAACAAAATTTCCCAAATATACGTACTATATTATTTTGACGGTTAGGACTTTGTACATTTTGGAGAATTTGTGGTTAGTGGTTCACGGCAATAAGAAAAAAACTTCTGAATCGAAGAGACCCTAAGGTTTTATTACGGGTCCGCCCAAAGACAGCAACCAAAAAGTCGGTATTGTTGTAAACAATTTAAAATTTTGAATTTTACGCCACTTGCAACGCCCCACAGTTGGAAGATGCCCTCGCTCAAAGGGAGTTCACGCAATCTTTATCGGTTTGGTCGTATTGCTATTTGTAAGTTGCGTGCTCGTCGTACGAATCGGAGAAGAGGTGTCAGAATAATAGGCCGCTCGACACAAATTTGGCTTTGTCGTCCGCGGCGGGGGTGATATAGTACATTTTATGGTCTAGGTCGCGCTTTATGTTTCACATTATTCGGCACACATGAAAGGAGGCGCACCCGTCCAACGCCTACAATGATTTCCTCCGATGTCCATATTAGCTTAATTGACGAACTAGCATAAAACGCTACGTTTCGGCAATTTCTCCATGCCGCTACAATGATGTAAGGTTAATCCTCTGAAGTCACGACGCTCCCAAACTAACATGCCCGGGTTTGCGTATCCCAAGCAGTCACGGCGTCCAACAGGTTGCGACTCCGGTACAGTATTGTCATACGCGACCACGCGTGCGGAAAATTGGAAATGTCTGTACCAAGTGCATAATATTTTGAGTGTGAATTTTCGTATGGACGTGCCATTTTTTGAAGGGGCACCCGCGCCTCTTGGTGTAGCCGCGGAAACCATACCGCCAAAGCATTTTAGTGTTGTCCTCACGGAGCAAGCCCGCCGAACATCGTTGCATTTCCCCATTGTCTGTAGTTCTTCCCGCTTCCAAGGTTGGACAACTCACCAAACGGTCATGTATTGTGATTCTTTTGTAGTCAAGGGACGAAAGTGTTGAAGGGGTTCGGAATCACGGGTTTCTTCGAGGCCTTTTCAAAACAATTTTCAGTAATTACGATACATGTGCCGAACTTCTTGTGGGTACGGAGGCTCATCGGCACCCCCATTTCATTGCGCTCCCTAATAATGTAGTATCAATAAACATTGATATTGCCGCTTCGGAGACTTGCCACCCCTTCACGTACGACGGGATGATTTAGGGTTTGGGGCTTGGCAACGTTGGTTGACAAGGCCAACACTAGGGCGGCGGGCTTGGCGGTGGCTTAGGATATTGATTTCCTTGTCGTGCAAGACATTCCCTTATGAGTAGGCGAGGACATGCACAATGACGCTACAATGGAGCCGACAATGTGCGCACGTCTAGCGACTGCTATGATTGCCGCACGGTCTCGCCGGCCTTTTATTGCCACAAACGCGGAACTGTGATTGGCCGGGGATGTACGCGCTTGTCACTTCGACACTGCGAACGTGCCGTGAGTCCCGTTCGTAAACGTAGTGTGAGAGCTTCGTTTTCTATGAAGCACTCGAGGTGGGCGGAAGCCTACACCACGCGTTAGATTTTCCAAAAATCTGCCCGAACTTGAACATGGTTGAGCATTGTTGATGAATTCTGTGGGCTGCAACATGTCTTCATAGTCATCAATCAATCCATGCATTGAATGGAGTCGTGTCCGTGACAATGCAACTCCGATGGTAACCCCAAGGGCATTTGCATGCGTTTACTTGCCATCCCGTCGAATGACGCGCCTTTCGAGGTGGGGCCCGACAATGGTTGAAAAACATCTGACATGTTGGTTTAAAGATGCGTTGTCTTGCGTCTACATAGAATTGAACAAGTGAATATTTCACAGAAGATCCTTCATCAAAGGTTTGAATGAACGCGATGTACACGTCTTCGTCACGTATGTAGACGTTTGAGAAAGGCTTTGGGCGTGGACTAAGGCTATAGAAGTCAGTGGAATTTTATCGATTATAATGCTATTGATATCTTAAAACGTCGATGTTGACGGTGTAGTTATCTCGAATTGTTTGTGTTGGTGGGATCGATGTTTTGGATCTCAACATCGATGACGACAATTCAAGTCGATGCCATCGCCGATGTATCGATGTTAAGCAAGGCAGCACGTCAGCACATCATTATTAGGCTTCGAAAATTGTTATTATATGTGAATTTTGATATATGGTAGTATGGAAGATAACACTACCGTCATCATGATGGCATTCATTCATTTACTTGGCATATCGATGACTCCATGTTAGAAGCGGACATTTTCAGCTTTGAAGATTATACAATCAACAATATTATATTGATAGCTTATCTCTAGCTTTGTCAGCTTGGGCTTTTTTTCAACGGAATGAATCCTTTGTCTCTGCAACCAGAACCGACTAATTTTTGGCACAAGCGACTAAAATTATTCGGTTGTGCTTTCGGGCTTTTTCAAGAGGTAGAACATTTCAATTTCTTACCACCGAATGGCTACAAGTACCTAAGACAAAACGTAGTTCGGGAAAATTTACAATTCTTGGATTGGTGGAGTTGCGACACTGGGGGTATTATCGGAGCACGGTCGGGGAGGGGGCGTCAATGTTAGCGATGCATGTTGGCGCGTGCGCGGGACGGCTCGTAGCGATAGTTATAGGACGTTGATGGAAATATGAGAAGTAGTGGCTGCATGCGTGCAGCCGCGTGTATATTCAGCTAGCGCGTACGCATGTATGCAACTTAATGTACTTATAAGTGTACGCGCATTGATATCCTATAATAGCCCCACTAGATCATTGACCATACACTTAAGCACGATAAAGGTCTATCCTTAGGTTTCCTAGCTGAATGACACCCAGCTAGTGGAGGCCGAGTAACTGGCCATTGTTGTGTGGGTCCCCGCCGTGTGGGTGACCGCTTATGTGTTGAACGGCTTCTTTGTTGCCGCATTAGTGATGGAAAGTGGCGTCCGTGTGGCCGCTGCTTATGTGAGTTGTGTGTTCAATAGCGACGTCTATGGCCGCAGCATCGGTGTTGGAAAGCGGCATCTGTGTTCCCGCTGCTACTGCGAGCTCTGTGTCGGAGCGACGTCTAGGTGGTCGCTACTATTGGTGTCACCACCTAGTGTGTGTGACTGTTGTGTTTCCTATAGCAATTGTTGTGTGGCCACTGATGTGGGTCACCACCCATGTGGCGACCACTTCTGGGCTAATGGCGGCTGCGGCGGCGCAGTGGCCGCTACTCAAGGGTCATCGCCGGGTGCGTGACCGTCGGGCTAGATGAGAGCGACTGTTGTGTGGCCGCTATTGCGGGTGACCGCTTATGTCATGCTGCGGCTTTTGTGTGGCTTCTGGTGTGGGTCACCGCCGTGTGGATGACCACGTCTGTGCTAATGGCGGCGGCGTCGGCGAAGTGCCGGCCATGGTTTTGCAACGTAGTTGACGTATGGGTGACCGCTATTGTTGGAGTCACCATCTTGTGTGTGTGACTGAAGTGTGTGAGAGTATATAGCAAAGTGTTAGTGGCCGCTACGGTTGGGACTCTTGGCCCCGGTTTCCCGGTTGTCGGCGACGGCGATGGCGACTATGAGCCGGCAATGGTGCTTGTAGTACTTAGTGCATAAGGCACCGTTTGTCCGTTTGCGCTCTAGGCACTTGACGTGTGGGTAGCGGAGGCGTATGAGTTGCCGAGAGGCTAGGAGGGCCCATAACCTATTACCAGAGCACGCGCGGGACGGCTCGTAGCGATAGTTTCAAGATGTTGAGGGAAATATGAGAAGTAGCGGCTGCATGCGTGCAACCGCGTGTATATTCAGTTAGCGCGTAAGCCTGCATGCAACTTTATGTACTTATACGTGTAAGTGCATTGATATCCTATAATAAGGGGAGCGTGGTGTGGGAGCGTGGTGCGTGTTGTAGGCGACATGGGCAGTATGTCACGCTGATTGAGGAAACCATTTTCCCGAATCTGTAACATGAAGAGGTTCCCGGATCGACTTCACCATCTCGTCGGGGCTCGCCTTTCTACCCAAAGGCACACATTTTGATGAAGATGGGGGCCCTAGGTACTCTCGGCGGCAATATTAGGGCAAGTTGTGTACATGACGGGTGATGGTGTGTTCCGCACGGAGTTTTTTGGGGATTAGCGATACGTTACTTCCTGGTCGGCCGTAAGTAATACTGGCTGACTTCCAACTCGGGACCTGCGCCATAAGGCTAGCTCACGCCTCCGAAGCAAGCACGAACACGCCCTAGGGATCATTGACCTTGGTTCTGAGGTCTGTAGCTTTTGGTCGGCTGGGCGCGACGTGGAGTGACGAGTTTTCATCGAGGATGTGGGCGCGAAAAGCTCGCTCGAAAATTACCGGCGTCAGGACCCGCCTTACATGGCGTGGAGGGCAGAGTCTTAGAATGAACATGTAATCGAGGCATGCTGGCTTCCTTTTTACTGGCTGCCCTGTTGTAATCCTTTCTATTGAAGGCGCGTCGGTAACACGCAGAGCTGCCCTTCACGACCAGCTTTAGGTCGTTTTCCACTGCGGTTCCCGTCTGCACCTAATGAATTCCTTATCTCGAGAGCTACCTACAGCATAAACAATCCACGCAAACAAATTCAAACTGTGCTGAGGTGCAGAGAACATTGGCGGCGCCAACTTCCTTCTTTACAAGCTTGAGCATTTTACATCGAATCACTAAAAATGCTGGGGACGTTTGGAGAAACGTGGTGCAGGGAGTCGCAGCAAAAGGTGCTGCAGAAAAAATGCTGCCGGATGACGGAATGTCTAATGCGGTATGCGTCGACGATGCGACCGTGCCGACGAGGTGAGGCCAGCAAGACCTGGCAAAATTTCACATATCCGTCGCAAAGCTCTCACTAGCGTCGGTGAAAACTTTTTAACGAGTCGTTTTTTTTCGCGGGTTGCTGAGAACCCCACAGCGTTCACATTCTATTACTTTTCTCGCAGTACAAACGTTCTCAGCACCGGGAGGCAACGTCGCATGCCGACAGCCATACTGAAGTTTTCCGCGCTAAAATACCACACACAGCATGCTTTCTAGCGAAGCTGCAGCAGCCGACATCACTGAGGAATCCATTTATGTTCGGGGCACTGAAACTGAGGACGTTTGCTGAGTTTTACCGTCGGCGGGTTTGGGATGTGAGTAGCGCGTCGCTGTTTGGCATGCGATGCAATTGCAAAGGGTGGAGTCACAAATGCGCAACAAGGCGAGTTGACTTTGCATTACATTGCTCATTAAGAGGGTATCAAGGCGCTGTGATGTTGCACCTGCGTGTTATGGCGGAATGAGCAGCAGAATGTGCCAAAAACTACATGTAGTTTTATAATGCGCGCATGAGAAATGTATTAATGTTTGTAACAAACTAGATTTGGATTGCAACTGAAAAAGTAAGAGTTATCTTTCATTGCGCATGCATAAGCAGCGGGTGCATCATTAACTTCCAATGGTCATGTAGCAGCTGCAACATGACTCTCACGCGCATTTGCATGGCCCATGCTGGACAAATTATTCATGCTGTTGCATACGGTTAGGCTCTCACCAAGTGATGGGCAATGTGTTGCAGCATTACACGTGCACAAATTTCACTGCAATGAGGTCGAATAGCTCATTTTGAGACATAATGTGGAAGCTAGATGTAGCCACGTGAGTTTGCCAGCAATTGGCGAGCAATGGAATGAACTGCGAGGCGATGCAGCACTAAAATAACTTATTAACAGTCTAAGATGTGGTTTGAAATTCCCTTTTCAGCACAATCGACTACAATTATAGTCGGCTGTGCTTTCTCGTAATCGCAACATCTACCAAAAAGTCCGTATGTGCACAAGATGCACACTCAACCCACTGTTGAGATCGGAGAAACACGCCGTTGCAGCAGTTCATTGTGTATATGGTGATAGTTATTGTTGGAAGTAACAAATTAGAATTACAGATTTTGCCTTCGCGGGCGGTCATTTTGTAATCAGGAGGGTTTTATTCAGGTCAGTAAAACCCCACTCTCATGTGGTTGTTTCGGCATGAAATCTATGCCACAGATAGTTTCGAGTGTTGGGAGCAACATGCTGGCAACATTTTCAAAAATAAATAAATTTTGAATAAGTAAGAGCATTAACTACACAAGGTGCACAACCGACTACAATTAGTCGGTTGTGTCCGGCTGTAGAGATTTGCCGATCGCTGTGTTAGGATAGTAAATGATACAACAAAAAAGTTGCGGCTCCAACAGCAAACATGTGATGTAATAAAGATGGAAAACGGTCAACCTCTTGCTCTTTTTCCAATGTGCAACGGTCGAAGACCTTGTTGGTGTGGATGTCAACCCGCACGCTACAAGTACGAAAACTCCCTTGCCCGTGAATAGCATTACTAGTAAGGATTAGCGTCGGGCTTTAAAAAATCCATGAATATGCGCTTGTCACACGCACGGTTTGCGAGAACAAAATAAAGTTATTGCAATATGGTATGTTGTTGCGCTCAAGCAAATTGCTACATGTAAGACAGTCTTGGTGGGTGTTGATTGTGCGGAGCTGCGCCGCTCAACACGCTTAGCGCGAGGTCGACGCGCATTTTCCCGGATGGGTGGAATTTGCCCTATGGTTATTTGAAGGGTCTTTGTGGGGGATACGACGATAAGACGATCACAATCAACGTATCCGATGAACATAAACTAGCAACGTGTCCAACTACACGACCATTGCTCAGCCCGGAGCGGCCTCCACGGATTGTTACAAGTGTATGTCATGCGATCATGCGAGTCGGAGAGTGCCCATGGTAGTGTAGTGTGGTAAGTGTGGCAAAAACATTCGGCAGACGACGTGCTTTGTCTTGACGCGTGGAACTCCCTACTATTCCCAAGTCTAAATATCATATTTTCATGAAACCGTTTTTGTTATCTATAAAATATGAAGCGTGGAAATCCCTACTATTCGCAAGTCTACATATCATATTTTCATCAAACCAATTTTGTTATCTTTCTTTTTCTTGCTTGGTGGCCTCCACTGCTTTTTCTTGTAAGAAATTTTTAATAATTTTGTTATTTACACTCTTCCCATACAGTCCGTTACTAGTGAAGTAGGGCCTTTCGCGTAAGGCGGGTGTTTACTCTGTACTTTAGCTCGTTGAAAAGGCGGACCGAAACTTGTGTTGACGGTGAAGTTAAGGGGGAAGCGGGGCACAAATGGGGCCCGTCACGGCTACGATATGACGTATTAGGGTTTACGGCCCAACCCCGATTTCGGGGTATACCCTGATTCGGGCGCCCCGGAATTCGGATTTTCCACACTTTGGCTTGTGAAAAATCCCGAAATGCGCGACACAACATGCGGTTTTTATGATCCCAGCATGTTGTCCGTAAACATGGGAGCACGTGGGTGTGATTTCATGTGCCGTTTAGATGCTTGACATGGGTGGGATCGGGGCCGATAAACCACAGGTTGGGAGGCTTAAAAAAGCCTAACGGTGTCCGATTCGAGCAAATTAAGTTGTAAATGGAAGCCCTTCCCCCAACTTAACGTCCGGTTTTCGCGTCAAATCCACCGTCCGATGTCATCGAGGCCCTCGTATAGCCAACTAAAGTTTTCAGGGTTTCAAAATCTGCCATATTCGCGCGGGGCTAGCAACCCCTAGACAAGTGGTACCCGCATACCCGCTCTGCCAAAACGCTCAACAATCAGCGCTCTATATTTCTTCTATTCACGGCGTTGCCCATTTCATGCCCCAACATTATGGCATGGTGCCGAACCATTTGCCGCCGGCCACATAACGGCCCGTGCTAGGGTGCTTTGAAAGCTCCCCGCCATTTTTCACACCCGGAGATGCGCAAGCTATTAATGCCAACGATCCGCGCGCCAGGGTGCTAACACTCTAAGTCCACCGCCCTTCAAGCCCAATAGGTTGTATTTCCGGGCACGTGGCAATAAAAACTAGTGCACACGACATGTCATTCTCGGTGTCGCCGCTCTATAGACGGTCGGGCGCAAAACAATCGGCGGATACTAGTGCAATTACGCAAACATGCTAAGAACCCATTGTCGAGTAGTCTCCCGGCTTGTCGCGGCCATGCGTGTACCGAGCCACGCGTATAATAGGCGTGCATAACCTGCACATGCACGAATTTCGGCCCGCAAAATATGGGCCGAAAATCAAACGTGGGTGCCCTCAATGATTGGGCGTGCTGATAAAGGTGCTAACGTAAGTGAACAACGCGCCGTGGTGTGTTGTTCGAAAATCAGTATTCTAACCCCCAATCGAGTTGCATGGCCGTCGCGGCAGTGCGTGGCGGGTTATTATATGCGTGCCGCTAGTAACGGACTTGATGGGAAGAGTGTATATAATATGAAGCGTGGAAATCCCTACTCTTCCCAAGTCTACATATCATATTTTCATCAAACCGGTTTTGTTATTTATATGTTATATATAAGAGAGGATTCCCAAAGATTTTCCTCCTATATTCATTTTCCATTGAAGTATTTTTTGTTATTTTATATCTATAAACTACGCAAGCCAAAAAATTTAATTTTATATAATTTGTATTACAATAAAAACTATAGGAACGTGTACATGCAAAGAGGGGGAGGACCAGAGGGCAAGAGTCACAAGAGGGTCACTTAATGCAAGGCATGGTAACGGGGAAGCACTACAATGTGTACAAACACAGCAGAGAAAGCACGAGAGAACACAAGACAATCCCTTGTAACGCTGAAAACGCGACACGTGGAGGCGACAAGCGGCGGCGCCTCACGCCCCGCGCGAGGAAGCACTGGGACGCTTGCAGCCCATGGCACGGGTGAAGAGCGCCGTTGCATGAGAAGTCATCCGAGTTGAGGAAGAAGCGGTCTCCACACCGTCCGCGGACAACCCGCGCAAGACGTTGTCCGCGTGAGCGACATGGACGGCGAGAGAAACCTTTCGGCGCCATAAGGCCCACATGCAATATTTTGGAGGCGGATGCTCGCCTGGCCGGTTTTGTCAAAAAAAGCCGTGACGCATCCGCAGAGAGCACCAAATTTCGTGACCGCAAAGGGAATGAAGCGGATGTCGGGGCGACTCCTCACCCCCTCCGAGTACTTCTCGAACTTGGACTTCTCAGCACGGCGTAGGGCGGCTTCGGGAGACGGGGGCTAGAAACGCCGAACAACCGGAAACCACGGCATCAATAGCAAGTTTCGATCCTCAAATACCGTGGTAGTGCAAGGCACCTACATCCGCGGGTGTCGTTGCCGTCGTTGCCACGTTGGGGAGTTGAACCAATATCGTCGAGGTCGTGGAACCTCGACGCCAATTCCGAGGGCACCACGACCTTCGGAGATTAATTCCACAAGGTTTGTCACTAACCAAGAGTGAGCGGTATGGACCGAAGTATCTCCGCCGCATTGAGCCGAGTGGTCATCTAATGCAATGGCCCACGCGTCATCCGACATGTCAACACCCGCTGACTCGAATGCGTGCCGCATGGCTTGAACCATTAGATGGCACGAAGCACAAGTAGTGGGGAACGAAAAGTGGAAAGGATGCGGGGTCATGCTATTAATTTGTCATCAATTAGTTTTTAAATGTCCATATCTATACATAAGCAAGCGCCCAAAACAAGTTTTTCTTTTATTCGATTTGATATTTGAATGCATTTTTGAAGCGCTTCAAAATCTGAGGACATGAGTACGCGAATGAAAGTATTTACTTAAAAGCATGTGTGCCAAAGGATATGCATGACAAGAACGTGATATCCTTCAAAATGAGAAAGACAATCAATTATTCAAAGACAAATAACGCTCGCCACACGCTAAAAAAAAAAAAAAAGTGACCGATACTACGCATGTCCTTGGCGAGCGTTCTGTGGCAAGAACGGGGAGTGGGCGGAAGAGGGAGATGCGCGGGAGAGGCTCATAATGACGAAGTGATGAACAATTAATGAAATGAGGTTATTGGAGACTTTCACACGAACCCACCAATATAGGTTGCATTGCCTTGTCGTTGATTTTTTGCGTATGCATTGGTCACCCTATGAAGCCACACCTACGTTCCCTTCCTTGAATCACAGCCCAACGTGTATCAAAACGTATGAAGCTCCATTATCACGCCACCACCGGTATCCTTCAAAATCTCAAAGCACCATCTCACTCTCATTCAAAAGTTCGGACCCTCTACACGTGCTTAGTAAAAACACATGCCCTTGAATGCCCTCGGTCGGCGAGCTTGTGGCTGCGGAAGCCTGACGCAATTTTTGAACTCGACGAAAGCTAATCATTGGCAGTCCAGCCACTAACCCAAAGTATCACACCTTTTGATGATGGGCGTGCGTCAAACACCACCAACACCACAAATCCGCGTCTAACAATTGGTAGTGCCCAATACAGTCAGCCATTAGCATGGAGCGGGAGCAGGTAGCGAGACCTAACCCACGGCCAGTCCTCAATCACTTCCCACGACCTACGCTCTCTGCGCCCACAGAAGAGTTGGACACACCAGTCGACAAGCACAGCAACAAGGTAGGAAGTAGGAACATGCATGATTCCTGTAAGTAACACCCCCTCAGATACGAGAGCCCTGTCCTGCCTGGCCCCTCTCGGTCTCGCAGCAGTCGACTGAATGGTCGAGACCGTTGTAATGCAAATGTGGATGTGAAGGGAAGGCAAAATCAGTGACTAAATGAGGTGCATAAGGCCGCTCCTGGAGGGGTGAGTTTCCACCGGATTGCGTCAAAGTCCTGCATGCAGTGTCGCACAGAGTGTGCGTGCATGTGCGCAGTGCTGCGTTGGGAGTGGAAGGCTGCTGAGTGCTGAGGGCGACGACGACAGCCGCCGCCGCCGTTTGGTGTATAATATAAAAATATAGGCCGTGCCTTAGGCCTCGGTCACGCTCCTCTCCAGGGCTTTGCCTCCTGCTTGGCTGCCCACCCAGTGCTCTATCCGAACGACTATACGTCGGGGGCGATTTCCGCAGAGGGGAAAAATACACCGCCAAGGCCCAGAGTCACAAGTACTATTTTTTGTGAATCCGAGCCTTGTCGGTGTATTTTCGCTCTTCCAGCGCCGCTTTCGCTTTCGCCTTCCGTTTCGCCTCCTCCGCCAACTCCTCCGCAGAGATCGCCCCCGACGCTTTGGCCGCCTCCTTCTTCGCCTTCTTTTCTGCCATCATCTTCGCGTCACGCTCATTCCGTTGCGCGGGCGTCATGCCGTCGTCCTTGGTCTTAGCACCCTTCTCCTTCTTCAAGTTCTTCTCGCGAGACTGCTCTCGGCTCAGCCCGCGCGCCATGGCAGCTGCTGTACTGGTACTGCTCGCCGGAAGCGGCCGGGAATGAGACAAGCAAGAGGTAAGGAAGAGGCGCGCCCGTCACGCGAGACGATGACGCGCGACTCGCAACTATGCTGATACCGCAATCTGCGTCGGAATGGGGACACTCGAGAGGCGTTCCGCTTCCTGAAGCAACCTACGGAGCGGACATTGGGCGGCGCGGAGGGGCGCCGGCGAATTGGCGAATAGTGGGATTTACCCTAGGGCACGTTTGCCAAAGATGTCAGCTTGCTTACAACTTGGCCAAAAGACACCCACAGACAGGGTCTGGGGGGTCAATTAGCGCAGGATTATAGGGATGGGTGGGTGGGTTCGCGCGAAGCCTAGATTGGCTGAGCGCGAAAGCAGAGAGTGCCTAGGCTCGTGGCTAGCTACGGCTTATAAGGCACGGGCTAGCTAGAGCTGACCGTTGGGGAAGTAGTTGGTCGTTGGCTGCGTCTAACTGCTCGGGCGAGGTGGTTGCCCTGCAGGTGAGACGCGCCGATATTAACGGTAACAGTAACCGCTAGAGTTACTGTCCCGTACACATGATATTGGATATGCAAACCTCTAGATTCAAATCAATCTGACCATTTACCCTAGGGCACGTTTGCCAGTAACCTAAAGCCAAAGGCTTGCACAGCCAGAATTAGTGTTGCGGGGGGGACGGAGAGAGCCAGCCGAAGAACCGCCAAGCAGCAGGTGTTGGGGTCATGGTGGGGTCAATATATTTGCCTTCAGTCACAGAGCTGTTCTTTGCCCAGCCACCCATAAATTTGATTACGGGAAGGGGAGCGCCGATGCAGCTGGCAGCGGACGCCGCGCCTTTCCGTAGGCTGTGCGACGTCCATTTAAAGCCGGCGGGCGCTGACGAGTTGACGCTGAGGAGGGCGAGGGAGAGCCAGGCGGAGATGGTGGACGCGGCACCCCACTCGGCGGAGGGCTCCGAAGGTGAGAAACTCCAGAAGGCGAGCGGGGGTGGCTTGTTGTAGAATTTTGCGCAGAATATAGCGCGTTGGTGCGTGTAGGAGTTGATCAGGTGCGCCAGGACGGGGTTAGCGGCTACAGGTACCGCGATGACAAGTTTATCGCTGGCGTCGCGGCGCTGGTCTCCCTTAGACTTCCGCACGTAGAGGCAGATTTGCTGCGAAGGCTGATCGACCACCAGGTCGCCGGTCTGGCAGCGGGCGCCGGTTTCGGCGCGGCAGAAAAACGTGTAATTGACGCACACCGCCAAACAGGCCCTGAAGCGTTGCATCTGGGGTAGGGCAGCCGGGGTCCACGCGAACGTATCGTGAAGGGTGTTGGCGTAGTGCAGGATGTCTAGGGCGACTTGTGCTGGTAGCGGTAGGCGAGCAGTGGTAGGTACCATGCGGTGCTGTAGCATTTCGAGGCCACGGCGGGCGTCCGCTAAAAGCTCGCCTACGGCGACAGGTTGGCGCCGGTGGTCACGGAAGAACTTATTAATGGCGGAGAAGTAGGGTTGCAGTGAGCTCGCAGCGACCGTTCCGCGTAGGGCCAGCCAGGCCGTGTAACGGACCATGGTGGCAGGTGTGGCCTGTAGGGGAGCGATGTTTTCCTCTGCGCAAAAAATAAAAAATTGGCTGATTGCGCTTTGGTAGCTCGTGTACGTCGAGGGCGCTAGCGAGTTGCTGAGTAAGGCAACCGCCGTAACCCCGAGTCTGTCTGATCCTAGGAGGTCATGGAAAGTTTCAGCTAAATCGGTGGACCAGGGCGACTGTGCTGCTTCACGGCGTAAGCCGTAGCGCGGCGGTCCTGTACGCAGAGGAGGAACGTGCTGTACAGGCGCTGTTAATCGGTCCGGGCGTAGCGCTCGGCCAATCGCACCGCGTCGCGTGTAGAGCCAAGAGGGGGTTTTAGCCGAAAGGCCACGATGCTCCACGCGGGTGGCCCGACCCCTTCGTGCTTGCCCAGCCTGCCTGGAAAGAACAGGTCGCGGGACGCTGGGAAGTGCACGGTCTCGGTGGCCAAGCGTGCGAACGCGTGGTACCACGTTTTGTTTCGCCAGTAGGGGGCGACAACGGTTGCCGCTGCTTGAGCCTGTTCGAGTTTTGCTGCCAGCGCCGGTAGGGCAGACCAAGGGGGGTTGCAATAGTTGTTCTCGCATGTCCACGCCGCATCGGGGAGGTGTAGGCAGTCGACGTCTTCGCAAAGGGGGTCGCGCCAGCGGGCATTGAAGCGTGGTAGCTGCGCGTTGAGCATGGAGGCGAAACGGTCGATAGTGTGCGGCCCCCACTGGCGTTGAAGGTAGGCGAAAACACGAGGGTTGAGCTGCCAGTCTTCGTGGTCCAATTCCCGGCTTAGCGCGTCGGCCCATATGTTGGCCGCCGAGCGGATGTAGCGCGGCCGGATGTTGATGTCGTTGCTGTCGAGAAGGTACCATAGGCGACGGAGTTCGGCCATCATGGCGGGCGAGCGCGAGGTGAGCTTGGTGAGGGCGGCGACTACCGCCGTGTTGTCCTCGTGTAGGAGGACTTGTCGTCCTCGGAGTTGGGGTAGAAAAGATTCCACCGCGTGTCGCACCGCACGAAGTTCCTTCCACGTAATGTGTTGTTGGCGGTCGGTAGCGCTCCAAAAGCCCCGGGCTTGATAGTTGGAGTCCTCGTTGAGAACGGCGCCCCAACCGTAGTCGCTCGAGTCGGCGTGGAGGTAGGCGGTCTCGATAGGCTTGTAGATGGACCGCCCGTTGTGTTGGGTGGGGACCGTGCGCCACCACTCGAGGTCTCGGCGTAGTTGGTGGGTGAGGCGGACGCGTCCGCCCCACCCAACCCGTGTGGCTAACACGTTGTGGAGCTCGCGCAAAAAGAAGCGCGCGGGGGCGATGGCGAGGTAGAGGAACTGCGCCTTGCCGGCGAAAGCTGCAAGTTGGCGAGTAGGTAGCCACCGGGCGTTGCACGCAGCTCGGCCGAGGAGGGATGAGGCCTGTTGCGCGAGCTGTTGGAGCTTCGCGGGGGGGGCGCGAAACATGCCGTGATGGAGGTCCACCGTTAAGCCTAAATGGTCGCCTACTTGGGTAGGGGTCCAAACGCCTTTCTTGGGGTTGCGTTCGAGGCCGAGGCTGTCGAGCAGGGTTTGAACGCGCTGTCGCAGTAGGAGGGCGTCCTCGTAGGAGTCGGCGAGGAAAAGGAAGTCGTCCATGTAGGGTAGGAGTCGAATTCCCCGCCATCGAGCGTTTCGGAGGAAGCGCTTGGTGGGGCGGCGGCTGTAAGGGGAAGTAGCCGTTGGCACCGGTTGCGGGGGGCGACGAAGGTGGTTCGTGAACACTTGAGTTAGCTTGCAAAAGTAGTAAGCCGACCCCGACCAGCCCATTGGGAGGCATGCTAGGCGCCATAGCGTGCCGCGGTAGTTGACCGTGAAGAAGTCGCGGTCCTCCTCCCGGATGCCAAGGGTGTAGTACCCGTCGGCAAGGTCGAGGGAGACGAAGTAGTCGCCCGGCCGTGAGAGGTGACGTAGGTGCTTGAGCGTCTCGCACGTCATGGTGAAGGTCGAGCAATAACGGTTGAGTTCTCGAAGGTCGATAATCAAACGCCATTGGTTGCACCCGGGTTTTGGAACTAAAAACATACGGGAAACGTAACGAGAGTTGTTCGCCCGCTCCCAAGCCCCGCAAGCCTCGAAGCGGGGAAGCTCCGAGTTTAGAAACTCGAGTTGGGCCGGCGTCGCGTCGAGCATAGAGGTGCCGTGGTTGAAGGGCTTGGGGCGTAGACCTTGCTTGAACTTTACGCGAACGCCATGGCGGATCCAGTTTAGGACTTGGCCGCTCGCTCCGATGCGCTCCCACTCCCGCCATCTTCGACGCACGCGGTGGCGCATGAAGGAAGACGTCGGGGAGCAGGAATCGGAGCGGCGGGCCACACCGTCATTTCTTGCTCGAGGTTTTGGCCGGGTCGGTCGGCTTGGGGGCGGGAGCGGCGCGTGCTGCGGCTGCTGCTGCTGCAGCGGCTTTGCGTTTGTCGGCGGCGGCTTTGCGGGCTCGCGCATCGGGGCCGGGAGGCTTGTCCGGTGTGACTTTCGCGAAGGCAGCTCCGGCGGCGGCCTTGCTGGCGGCGTGTAAGCTGACTTCCAGCGTGCGGTCGACGAACGCTTGGCGAAGCGCGTCCAATGTGCCGGAGACCGCGGCAGGGCGCGGTCGGCAGAAGCGCTCGTGGGCCAATTCGGCAAAGACGCGGTCCGCATCTGTGCTCGTTTGTCCGCCCTTGGTGAGGCGGAGGAAGCCCAATCTAGTACGGGCGGCCTCCTCCGTCGCCATGTGGGTGCGATGACCCGCTCGGATGAGGGTAATCGCTGCCGCCTGCTCTGGCGGTAGAGGTGCGCCGTGCGACAGCGTGTCCAAAGCCTCGCCAATTGCCGCGTTGGCGCAACTGTCGAAGAAGGCATAGCACCCGATGTGTAGGTACTCGTCGTAGGCTGCCTGGGTGCGTTTGTCGCTTAGTGAGCGGGCGGTGTCGTCCGTGAGTGTCCACAGACGTGGCTCGTCGACGTCGCGAGGGGGACGTTCGAGGCCGGTAGAGATGACTTCGCCGTAGTAGGTGAAGTCGACGAATTCGGCCGCAGAGGGGTCGGGTTCGTCGTCAAGCAGGTCGATAGGTGGCTTAGGGGCCTCCTTGCCACCCTCCGTCGCTGTGGTCGCGTCGGTGGGAATGGACTGCTGTGGATTCGTAGTAGCAGGTGTGGCTGTCGGCTGTCGAAGCTGAGCGAGCAAGGCAGCGTTAGCCGCCAAAAACTGCTCAGTAATGCGTTGTTCCGATGCCAAAACTGTTGTACGAATCTGTTCGGCTGTGCGTTGTTCGAGTGTGGGAGCGTGAGGGTCGGCCGCTGCGGCGGATGTAGATTGCTCAGGCTGCATAGTGGGGAACTGCGTAGCTGAACGAGGGGAAGTGTCGCGTGACTACTAGAGTCGAGACTGCATTCGCGCGAAGCCTAGATTGGCTGAGCGCGAAAGCAGAGAGATTCAAATCAATCTGACCATATTACACCGCGCAAAATAATGACCGGTCGTCCTCCGAGCAACAGCCACTGCCGCCTGTACTTGGTGCTGTCTCCGGTACATATTAGTATACTCATTTACCCTAGGGCACGTTTTGCCAAAGATGTCAGCTTGCTTACAATTTGGCCAAAAGACACCCACAGACAGGGTCTGGGGGTCAATTAGCGCAGGATTATAGGGATGGGTGGGTGGGTTCGCGCGAAGCCTAGATTGGCTGAGCGCGAAAGCAGAGAGTGCCTAGGCTCGTGGCTAGCTACGGCTTATAAGGCACGGGCTAGCTAGAGCTGACCGTTGGGGAAGTCGTTGGTCGTTGGCTGCGTCTAACTGTTCGGGCAAGGTGGTTGCCCTGCAGGCGAGACGCGCCGATATTAACGGTAACAGTAACCGCTAGAGTTACTGTCCCGTACACATGATATTGGATATGCAAACCTCTAGATTCAAATCAATCTGACCATTTACCCTAGGGCACGTTTTGCCAGTAACCTAAAGCCAAAGGCTTGCACAGCCAGAATTAGTGTTGCGGGGGGGACGGAGTGAGCCAGCCGAAGAACCGCCAAGCAGCAGGTGTTGGGGTCATGGTTGGGTCAATATATTTTCCTTCGGTCACCGAGCTGTTTTTGGCCCAGCCACCCATAAATTTGATTACGGGGAGGGGGGCGCCGATGCAGCTGGCAGCGGACGCTGCGCCTTTCCGTAGGCTGTGCGATGTCCACTTGAAACCGGCGGGGGCGGCGGAGTTGACGGTACGGAGGGCGAGGGTGAGCCAGGCGGAGATGGTGGCCGCGGCGCCCCACTCGGCGGAAGGTTCAGAAGGGGAGCAGCTCCAAAAGGCGAGTGGGGGTGGCGTGTTGTAAAATTTTTTGCAGAAAGTCGCGCGCTGCTCCGTGTAGTAGATGAGCAGGTCTGCCAGGACGGGGTTAGCTGCGACCGGGATAGCGATGACAGGTTTATCTGCCGCGTCGCGGCGCTGGTCCCCTTTAGATTTACGTACGAACAGGCAGATTTGTTGAGAGGGCCTGTCGACCACTAGGTCGCCGGTCTGGCAGCGGGCGCCAGTTTCGGCGCGGCAGAAAAACGTGTAATTGACACACACCGCTAAACAGGCTCTGAAGCGCTGCATCTGAGGGAGGGCAGCAGGGGTCCACGCGAAAGTGCCGCGTAGGGTGTTGGCGGCGTGTAGGATGTTCAGCGCGACTTGTGCGGGTAGCGGGAGGCGAGCGGCGGTGGGCAGCAGGCGGCGCTGTAGCATGTCGAGTCCACGGCGGGCGTCCGCCAGGAGTTCGCCCACGGCGATAGGTTGGCGCCGGTGGTCGCGGAAGTACTTGTTAATTGCGCTGAAGTAAGGCTGCAGCGAGCTGGCAGCGACCGTTCCCAAGAGGGCTAGCCAGGCCGTGTAGCGGACCATCGTGGCCGGCGTGGCCTGTAGCGGGGCGATATTTTCTTCTGCACAAAAAATAAAAAACTGTCGAATTGCGCTCTGGTAGCTCAGGTACGTCGAGGGCGCTAGCGAGTTGCTGAGTAGGGCAACCGCTGTAACCCCGAGCTTATCTGATCCTAGGAGGTCTTGAAAAGTTTCAGCCAATTCGGAGGACCAGGGCGACTGTGCTGCTTCGAGGCGTAATTCGTAGCGCGGGGGTCCTGTACGCAGAGGGCGGACGTCCTGTACAGGCGCATTTAATCGGTCCGGGCGTATCGCTCGGCCAATCGCACCGCGTCGGGTGTAGAGCCAAGCGGGGGTGCTAGCCGAAAGGCCACGATGCTCCAAGCGGGAGGTCCGACCCCTTCTTGCTTGCCTAGCCTGCCGGGGAAGAACAGGTCGCGGGACGCTGGGAAGTGCACGGTCTCGGTGGCCAAGCGGGCGAACGCGTGGTACCATGTTTTGTTTCGCCAGTAGGGGGCGATGACTGTTGCCTCGGCTTGAGCTTGTTCGAGTTTCGCGGCGAGTGCGGGTAGGGCCGACCAAGGGGGGTTGCAGTAGTTGTTCTCGCGTCTCCACGCCGAGTCGGGGAGGTGTAGGCAGTCGATGTCCTCGCACAAGGGGTCGCGCCAGCGGGCGTTGAAGCGTGGCAGCTGCGTGTTGAGCATAGACGCGAACCGGTCGATTGTATGCGGGCCCCACCGACGCTGGAGGTGGTTGAAGAGTTGAGGGTTTAGCTGCCAGTCCTCGGAGTCCAGTTCGCGGCTGAGCGTGTCGGCCCAGACGTTGGCGGCCGACCGGATGTAGCGTGGGCGGATGTGGATGTCGTTGGTGTCGAGTAGGAACCACAAACGCCGTAGCTCGGTCATCATGACGGGCGACCGGGAAGTTAGCTTGGTTAGGACGGCGACCACGGCAGTGTTGTCCTCGTGGAGGAGGACTTGTCGTCCTCGGAGTTGCGGGAGAAAGGTTTCGACCGCGTGCCGGACTGCCCGAAGCTCCTTCCACGTAATGTGTTGGAGGCGGTCGGTGGCGCTCCAAAACCCGCGGGCTTGGTAATTGGCGTCCTCGTTGAGGACGGCCCCCCATCCGTAGTCGCTCGAGTCGGCGTGCAAATAGGCGGTCTCGATGGGCTTGTAGATCGACCGGCCGTTGTGTTGGGAGGGTACCGTGCGCCACCACTCGAGGTCGCGCCGGAGTTGGTGGGTGAGGCGCACGCGTCCCCCCCAACCGGTACGGGTAGCCAAAACGTTGTGGAGCTCGCGCAAAAAGAATCGGGCGGGCGCGATGGCGAGGTAGAGAAATTGCGCTTTTCCCGCGAAGGCTGCGAGTTGGCGTGTGGGTAGCCATCGTGCGTTGGACGCTGCTCGTCCGAGCAAGGACGAAGCGTGTTGTGCGAGGTGGTGCAGTTTTGCGAGTGGGGCGCGAAACTCGCCGCGGTGTAAATCCACCGTGAGGCCCAAGTGGTCGCCGACTTGCGTTGGCGTCCACACACCTTTCTTGGGGTTGCGCTGTAGGCCGAGGCTGTCGAGCAGGGCTTGGACGCGCTGCCGAAGTAAGAGTGCCTCGTCGTAGGAGTCCGCCAAGAAGAGGAAGTCGTCCATGTAGGGGAGTAGTCGGGTTCCTCGCCATCGCGCGTTTCGGAGGAAGCGCTTGGACGGGCGGCGTGGGCCGGCCGGTGTAGCTGCGGGCGTGGGAGGTGGTGGGCGGCGTAGGTGGTTCGTAAACACTTGCGTGAGTTTGCAAAAGTAGTAGGCGGAGCCCGACCACCCCATGGGGAGGCACGCGAGGCGCCATAAGGTGCCGCGGTAGTTGACCGTGAAGTAATCCCGGTCTTCCTCCCGGATGCCAAGGGTGTAGTACCCATCGGCGAGGTCGAGTGAGACGAAGTAGTCCCCCGGTCGAGATAGATGGCGGAGGTGCTTGAGGGTCTCGCAAGTCATGTTGAACGTCGAGCAGTAGCGGTTGAGTTCGCGAAGGTCGATAATCAAGCGCCATTGATTGCATCCGGGTTTTGGAACCAAGAACATCCGGGAGACGTAGCGTGGGTTCGTAGAGCGCTCCCACGCGCCGCAAGCCTCGAAGCGTGGTAGTTCCGAGTTGAGAAACTCGAGTTGGTCGGGTGTGGCGTCTAGCATGGAGATGCCATGGTTGAACGGCTTGGGACGTAGGCCGTGCTTGAACTTCACACGTACGCCGTGGCGGATCCAACTTAGGACTTGGCCGCTCGCGCCGATGCGCTCCCACTCCCGCCATTTTCGACGTACGCGGTGGCGCATGAAGGAAGATGTCGGGGAGCAGGAATCGGCGCGGCGGGCTACACCATCATTTCTTGCTTGGGGTTTTAGCCGAGTCGGTCGGCTTGGGTGGGAGGGTTGCTCGTGCCGCGGCTGCTGCTGCTGCGGCG
This sequence comes from Tetraselmis chui, assembly GCA_026401115.1. Classification (NCBI taxonomy): domain Eukaryota; kingdom Viridiplantae; phylum Chlorophyta; class Chlorodendrophyceae; order Chlorodendrales; family Chlorodendraceae; genus Tetraselmis; species Tetraselmis chui. Next base: position 32,904 of record JAPMLY010000559.1, read on the forward strand.
GCCTTGCGTTTGTCGGCGGCGGCTTTGCGGCTCCGAGCGTCGGGGCCGTTGGGCTTGTCCGGTGTGACCTTCGCGAAAGCGGCGCCGGCGGCGGCCTTGCTGGCAGCGTGTAAGCTGACTTCAAGCGTGCGGTCGACGAAAGCTTGGCGTAGCGCGTCCAATGTGCCGGAGACCGCGGTAGGACGCGGTCGGCAGAAGCGCTCGTGTGCCAATTCGGCGAACACGCGGTCCGCATCCGTGCTCGTTTGTCCGCCCTTGGTGAGGCGGAGGAAGCCCAATCGAGTACGGGCGGCCTCCTCCGTCGCTGTGTGGGTGCGATGGCCCGCTCGGATGAGGGCAATCGCTGCCGCCTGCTCTGTAGGTAGAGGTGGGCCGTGCGACAACGTGTCCAAAGCCTCGCCAATTGCCGCGTTGGCGCAACTGTCGAAGAAGGCATAGCACCCGATGTGTAGGTACTCGTCGTATGCCGCTTGGGTGCGTTTGTCGCTTAGGGCACGGGCGGTGTCGTCCGTGAGAGTCCACAGACGTGGCTCCTCGACGTCTCGGGGGGGACGTTCGAGGCCGGCCGGGATGACTTCGCCGTAGTAGGTGAAGTCGACAAACTCGGCCGCGGAGGGGTCGGGTTCGTCGTCGAGCAGGTCGATAGGTGGCTCGGGGGCCTCCTTACCACCCTCCGTCGCTGTGGTCGCGTCGGTGGGAATGGACTGCTGTTGATCAGTAGTAGCAGGTGTGGTAGTCGTCGGCCGGAGCTGAGCGAGTAAGGCAGCGTTAGCCGCCAAAAACTGCTCAGTAATCCGTTGCTCCGATGCCAAAACTGCCGTACGAATCTGCTCGGCTGTGCGTTGTTCGAGTGTAGTAGCGTGAGGGTCGGCCGCTGCGGCGGACGTAGACTGCTCAGGCTGCATATTGGGGAACTGCGTAGCTGAACGAGGGGAAGTGTCGCGTGACGCTCGAGTGCGCATGGGACGAAAAGGTAAAACTGACACCCTACTCGACTACGAGAGTCGAGACTGCATTCGCGCGAAGCCTAGATTGGCTGAGCGCGAAAGCAGAGAGTGCCTAGATTGGCTGAGCGCGAAAGCAGAGAGTGCCTAGGCTCGTGGCTAGCTACGGCTTATAAGGCACGGGCTAGCTAGAGCTGACCGTTGGGGAAGTCGTTGGTCGTTGGCTGCGTCTAACTGTTCGGGCAAGGTGGTTGCCCTGCAGGCGAGACGCGCCGATATTAACGGTAACAGTAACCGCTAGAGTTACTGTCCCGTACACATGATATTGGATATGCAAACCTCTAGATTCAAATCAATCTGACCATAATATAAATATACAGTACTTGTACAATGATCGGACTGTTCGTCGACCTCGCTGGCGGGGGTTTGATACAAGGGTTTGAAACCATGCCCTATATATATGTGTGAGTTCATTATAATACAATATATATATATATTACAGTACAATAAATAACTACACGGGCCGGGGATAAGGTCGGTGCGCCCCATGTAATGAATTGTGACCCTTTGCTTCGTGGCCTCCACTGCTTTTTCTTGTAAGAATTTGCTGACGATAAGTAAACGACCACTCGTCCCAGCAATTGCGACAGCCTGTACTTTGTGCCGTCTTGCGGTACATAGTACATACTCAATGAATGCAAATATGCAGAACCCGTACAATCGGACTGTCGACCCAGGCGGGTGTTTGATATAACAAGGGTTTGAAACCATGCCCTATATGGATGTCGCATTTGTTTGTTTATTACAGTCGTAACATTAATAACTGCTACGGGGATAAGGTCGCTGCCTCATTCCTCGCCTCGGCCACACTTATCCCGCTAGACATGCTTGATCCCGAACAGCAGCGCGCACAAGAGCTAGAACTTCGCGACCAAATAAAAGGGGACGTTGCGCCCGATTGGAATTGGACCCGTTTAGTTCGCTTCGCGAATCGCGCGCTTCTCGCCGTAATCGGTGACGAAGTGCCTCAATGGTTGGCCGCTCGGCACCAAGTTGGGGTCGGCGTACGCGGCGGGGTTGAGATCTTACAATTCATGGTTCGAGCCGCGCTTGACGCCTCACCGGATTGGGCGGACATGCAAGGCGACGCATCCAATGCGTTCAACGAATTCCTACGGCGTCACTTGTTCGAGAAATTATCTTCAAATCCCGCTCTTCCGGCGTTGCTCCGTGTGGCTACACAATTTAATATGGCAGCCTATCTACCTTGTACGTTTACGACTCCTCTAGTGCTTATGGCCCGGCAATACGTATCCCGAGTACCCGTGGCGCCCTTTAAGGTTGTGTGCTCGGGGCCATGTTCTTCGCTATAGTAAAATAGTTGCCTCTCGGGTATACAAAAATTGGCTGCGATTGGCCCGAACGAATCCATCGTTTGCACTTATTTCGACGATATGGTCACATCTTGGGACCCTCTGCGTCTCTCGTGGCTATTGTCCCGGCTATGCCGGCGGCGTACGTTAGCGCCGGCCTTACGGTGTCCATCCGCAAAATTCGCTTGTATTCCCCTTTGGGTGTCGATGATGCTTTCGGTTAATTCGGTAACTTACCCAACGCCCAAGTCATGCGGGGACTACATGTCTCCACGGAAGGGACGGAATTGTTGGAGAGGCTGGGGGGCACATATCCGATTTTGCTCGAGAGGTGTTCGAAACGGCCTCAATCAAGTACGAGGCCTATGGCGAACGTCTAACGGGTTTGGCAGCTCACCGGCACTCTAACACCGCGCTTCGTATGCATCAACGGTGAACGGTGCAACCGCCGCTTCGGACACTTTGCATGTACGGCCCCTCGCGATCTTGGCAGGGGCGAGGGCTACGGTGACACCGTTAAGACCGCTAACAATGCCATCCTTGATGTGGCGGCTAAGATATTAAGCCTTCCCGCAAACTGATAGACGGCGCAACACTCGTTCCTATACGTTTTGGAGGCATGGGGGTTCGGACACTTGATCGCCTTGGCGGATGCAGCCCACGTAAAAGCGGCCGGTTTGGCTGTGAGCTCCGCTATCCCTTGTCTTACAACGCAAGACGCTTGTGTGCGCGGGGATACCCACAATAATATTCCGATTGATCCGACCATGTATGGGCGGCTAGCGAATGCTATGATCACAGTGGCGTCCCACCGGCCTAATGTACCGAACGGAGACGGCGGCGACACCAACCCCATGTGGTCGTTAGAGCTCGCTTCGGCGTGGGCGCGCTTGGTTTCCTCGTGTGGTTCTTATGCTCTCGCCGAATCGGAATCCCTTATAACCACGGTGTTAGCGATGCTTCCCCCGAAACCTCCGACAATGACTCGCGCAGGCTGCGTAGCCGAAGCCCGATCAAATAACGCGCTAATTACTCGGTCCCTTGATGGCCTGCCCATGCTCTTACCCCTTTCAACGGCCGCCACGGATATCCTTCCAAAGTTGCAAGTCGATACCAGTGAGCGCGTCAACTCGCTTCACTTCGTCAACCTCCCTCCCACGTTTCCGAACTGCGCTCGTCCGGAGTACAAGTGGTTTGCATCTCGTCTCGGCCATGGCGCCTTTGCGTTTTTGGCTTCGGACCCTATTGAACCATGCAAACACAGTTAGTGTGAAAGATAACTTGCGCAAACGTAGTTACAGTCACAGTCCCGCAAACGGAACAGTTACGGCGACAACCAGCCTACATGCGTGGTGTCGGGACAACAGAAGTGTGAGAGCTGTAGCCTAGCGACAGCTCTGTACCGAGTCAAACAGTTTATCGGTATGTCCGATCTAGACATGTACTAATCATATCTAGAGTAGCTTACAATAGCTATCTGCAACTAATACGTATACGGTATTACTCACAACACTCCCCATGAAGGTAGCTACGGGATGAAGCGTTGCATTGGGTCTTGTCCTCCAAGGATCGCACTTCGGTGTCTTGCCAGTGCAGATCCTGGGAGGGGTTTGGTGAGCATGTCAGCCACAAAGTAGTACTCGGCTTCACACGTGGATGGAGCCACACAAGTATGTTGTTTGATCTTGTAACTGATTGGCCCGCGTCCGAGGGTGAAGAGATAGCCGGAGCAAAACTTGCGGGTGCTGCTATCGTTGGCCCAGTCAGCGTCGACAAAGCCTGTGAGTTGGAGGCTATGGTCCAGGCCCCCCCCCCAACGTCAGGCGCATGTCGATGGTGCCATGAAGGTAGCGGAGAACTTTTTGCAGGGCCCGCAAGTGTGTCTCCGTGGGTGAGGCTTGGGCGGAGCCAAGGATGCGCAAGACCGTGGAGACAGCGGGGCGCGTGCAAACGGTTGTATTGGGGGCTGCCCAGGAGGCTGGGGTAGACGTCTTTGTCGAAGCCGGGGACTGCGTGTGCCGCTCGGCCGATGACTATGGGGTCAATGGTGGGGCGACGACTGCCACGGGGGGTGTGGTCGCCACGCTGGGCCGGGGGAGAATGCCGTCCATGGAAGGGAGGAGGTGGGCCACCGGGAAAGGGAGAGCGGCCGGCCATGGAAGGCTGCGGGCCGTACGGATGCGGGTGGTCACGGGAGGGGGGGACGAGGTGAGAGGGCGCCTCCGGGATGAGAGGTCCGGGGTGGTGAAGGGCATATCCAGCGGGGGGGTAGGGGGGGAGTGGCGGGAGGTGTTCAACCTCGAGGTCGTGACGCGAGGGGTCGCGGTGTAGGGCAGAATTAGCGGGGGGTATTGGGGGGGTGGTGGAAAGTGTTCAACCATGAGCTCGGGACGCGAGGGCTCGCGGTGCGCATCGGGACGGCGCTGTGCGACGGCGGGGTCGCCAACAGGAGCTGCATCGGTAGCAGCAGCGAAGGCCGACTGTGCGTCCGGTGGGGCGTAGCCACGCTGGGGATGCAAAAGGAGGGGGAGGGTGTGCACGTCGTGGCTGTCCCGAAAGTGTTCGAGCTGAGCATCGTGGCGGCGCTGAGCGACAAGGGGGTGCGGATTAGCACCCGCAGCAGGAAGAGCAGCAATGGCGGCCGACCGCGAGTCGAGGTAAGCTTTAAGGAGCGTCATTTGCTCAAGGAGCAGCGCGAGAATATCCGGGGGGGGGGATGGAGAGTGCTCTGCTGAGAGCATGAGTCAGGGGAGTCATGAGGTGAAACAGGCGGAGAGTCGGCAGAGCGAGTTTTCGGCGCCATTTCGACAGAGGGCGAAAAAGAAAGAGCTGAATAAAAAACAGGCAGCGGTAAAAACCGCTAGCCGGACTCGTGCCTAACAGCGGTTTCAAAGAGACGGCATGATGCCCGCCGACCCCTCGGCCTGTAGCCCCGGGGTGTCTCAAAGCACCTTTTCTGTATCCTCCACCCAGTGTGGGGCACAAGTCGAGGCCAAGGCCATGACATGTGGAGCGCTGCGCTGGCGGCTGAGTCGCTAAGATAATATAAAAATAAAAAAAGGTAAGCTACGGCTAGCGTGCATCTTGTGGATGCGGATTCACCCGATAGTGCGCCCCCCCGTTCTCCTGCTTGGACTTGTGTGCACCCTGTCCACACACGACGAGTGCGTCGGTGTGGGTGGCTGGCTATCGCCGTCGAGTGGCTGACTTAAGAGGGGTGGTGGCGGGTTTTGAATCGCAGTTTATACTGGCGATACCGCCGACTACAAGTTGAAAGTACTAGGTGTCTATAGAAACTTGCCTTCTGCGGGAGAGCTGTCGATGGCAGCTCGCCGAACCAGGTTGTCGCGCGTGAGTGACGTGAGGCGGGGGCCCATAACCTATTGAACCATGCAAACACAGTTAGTGTGGAAGATAACTTACGCAAACGTAGTTACAGTCACAGTTCCGCAAACGGAACAGTTACGGCGACAACCAGCCTACATGCGTGGTGTCGGGACAACAGAAGTGTGAGAGCTGTAGCCTAGCGACAGCTCTGTACATAGTCAAACAGTTTATCGGTATGTCCGATCTAGACATGTAATAATCATATCTAGAGTAGCTTACAATAGCTATCTGCAACTAATACGTATACGGTAGTACTTACAACAGACCCGCCTACAAGTGGCCGTCTAGCCGAGCTCAGTGACAAGATCCCTAAGCACTACGACGCCGGCTTCCGCGTCGTAGATTGTCGCACCTTCGGTCTACCATCATTCCGCTTTATTTCCACTTTTTTGTCCCCCTATTGCTTGTGTTTAGTGTCATCTAACGGTTCAAGATATGCGGGACGCATTCGAGTCAGGTGGTGTTGACATGTCGTATGACGCGTGGGCCACTGCATTTGCTTACCACTTGGGCCGATGCGGCGGATATGCTTCGGTCCATGCCGCTCACTTTTGGCTAGTAACGGCCTTTGCGGAAATCGTCTCCGAGGTTCGTGGTGCACTCGGGGTTGGCATCGAGGTTCATATGGACCCCAGGATGTTGGTTTTACTCCCAAGCGGCAACGACGGCCTCCCCGCGGATGTGGGTGTCTTGCACTACCACGATATCAGAGACTCATAACTTGCTCTTGATACCGTTGTTTCCGGTTTGTTCGGTGTTTCTAGCCCCTCGTCTCCCGAAGTCGCTCTCAGCCGTGCTGATAAGATAAAGTTCGAGTAGGACTCGGAGCGGGTGAGGAGTCGCCCCGACATCTATCTTATTCCCTTTGCGGTTACGGAATTTGGTGCTATCGCATTTTTCGACAGAATTGGTCTCGCAAGCAGCCGCCTCTAAAGGGATAATTGTGGGCAAGTTGCTGGCCTCATGGCGCCGAAGGGCTTCTCTCGCCGTCCATGTCGCTCACGCGGACAACATTTTGCGCGGGTTGTCCGCCGCCGCGAACGGTGTGGAGGCCGCTTCTTCCTCGGCTCGGATGCCTTCTCTTGGCGCGTTGAACTTTGTCCGCGCCATGGACCGCAAGCGTCCCCATGCTTCCTTGCGCGGGGCGTGAGGCGCCGCCGCTTGTCGCCTCCACATGTCGCGTTTTCAGCGTTGCGTGGGAGTATCCTGTGTTCTCTTGCATTTTCTTTGCGATGTTTGTACACATTGTAATGCTTTCCGTTGCCATGCCTTGGATTCCATGACTCTCTTGTCACTCTTGCCCTCTTGATTCTCCCCCCTTTTCCCATGTCCACATTTCTATAGTGTTTCTATAGTGCTTTTTGTAATACAATATTAGGATAAGGTTGAATACATCATGAGGTACGGGTACCAAACTTTTGCGCATAAAGCAATGATTTCTGGCAAATTAGACAAAAATCATTGGCACAATCAGAAGTTAGCAAGTATCTCAATGCAGCGCATGGCTTTAAGGGAAGCTCCCATCGTGATCCTTTTAGGGCAAGGATGCAATCTACGGAACTCCCGTTTAGAGAGCTTCGTTTAAAGTCACATACTCACATACATATGCACAACGTGATCTAGCAGCACATGGAGCGAGAACATACCATCAATACAGATGTAAAGCTAATGTTTGAATTACCACCGGATTAGTAGAAGTTACATACGAAAATACCGAAAATTGTACGCAGTAAATATATTTGTGAATATAGTAGGGGGGCCATGTTAGAGCTAATTCTATTTCGAATTATATCAATCGTCACCGGCACATTGTCATTGTATCTCGTGAAAGGATGGCCTTGGTCGAACGCAGCCATCTTCTCGAACAACCGTAAACGGTGTAATTTTGAGAAACCTAAGGCCTCATGTCTTCGCGAAGGGTATGCACATATATCATTGTATGGAAGGGAGTGACGTCGCGGCGGTTGCAGAGAAATGCGGCCATGTCCGTGTGCACCGCAGCGGGATGCGGGAAACACGGTAGAGTAAACTTGGATTAGCTTTTGTAGGGACAGGGGTGCGTGGTCGTGGACCCATCGTCTATTGCATTATTGCACCTACACCTAAATCAAAGCCCCGTCAACCTCTGTGATAGAGTCGCGCAGCAAGGGCGAGAGGATGCGTAGCGATGGAGTATGCTGAATGTAGCGTCAACTACATCCTCCGTGATCTATTCGCAATTGTGCATGTAACCGATCCGCTCTCTACCAAACAAGGCGATATCCGGATAAATACCGTATGACCACTGTTGTGAGATCTCCGTGGTGGGCACGATAATGGACACATCCGTACGTTGTACTCCGGGGGAGTCTTGGCCCTACTATCTCGCCAATAGTGGATGTACTGCGGGAGCCCCTTGCTCGGGCAGTAAAGGGGTATATATATGAGATATATCCCCAATGGGTACCGACTTTTAGGCGCGGTACTTGGTTACGGCGTTTGACTCCGTACACGGAGGTGCCGGGTTCGATCCCCGGTGATGGCATTTCCGTGTACCCCGTTCACAGGTTATGGGCCCTCCGCGTATGACGCGGGTTGCTAGGGTTTGACCGGAGTTGATCGGATGGTGTCCATTAGGGGGAGTGTTGTGAGATCCCCGTGGTGGGCACGATAATGGACACATCCGTACGTTGTACTCCGGGGGAGTCTTGGCCCTACTATCTCGCCAATAGTGGATGTATTGCGGGAGCCCGTTGCTCGGGCAGTACGGGGGTATACATATGAGATATATCCCCAATGGGTACCGACTTTTAGGCGCGGTACTTGGTTACGGCGTTTGACTCCGGACAAGGAGGTGCCGGGTTCGATCCCCGGTGATGGCATTTCCGTGTACCCCGTTGACAGCCACAAGTAGTCCGCGTGTGCGCATCTGCGATGTCGCAGATTCTCATTCTATAAAAAAACTCATTGATGTGCCGGCTCCCCTATGCTTTTCTGTTGCGAACCCGCGAAACTATAATCGATGCGCACATGGCAATGAGGTGGTGATTTGAAAATGGCTTTCATTTTAGATCGTATATTCGATGCAAATTTGGCAATTAATGCTTATTCAAACTTCGGCTTAATAAGTGACAAACGAGCAACAATGAAACTAAGACACATTGTAACCTCAAAGATTTTTGCGTAAGAGGGATGGTAGGATTTAAATTACAGTCATTTTCGTCCGGCTTGGTGCATTTTGTCAAAACAAACTAGGCGTGTTGCGAAGGACCGCCTTGCGGATTTCAAACCTCGACGGAGGAAACAATGAACAGTTATCGAGAGCTGTCTGCATTACACTTGCGACCCGAAACACAGACCTTGGACCAGCGCTCCCTTGAACGGAACGTGATCGACGTAACGCTTGCATTCGTAGGACGGAGGTCGGCGGGTAGGGGTTATTATTGATGGGTGTTAGGACGACAAAAATGTGAAAATGGCGACTTTGATTTGTATATGTAAAACCCAACTCCTCTCACGAACATTTTTTATATTTTTGAGGTTTCACCGTAGATTATACATCCATGCGTGACTAACGGCCGAAATTCAATAGAGAGCGAGCGCGCGGACCAAAATGATGACAGTAATTTCAGGGTGCGGGTCTAACCTTCGGATTGCTTTGTGAGACTAATGTATTGATACGGTTTCGTGCTTATTTCCTCCCTAAAGTTTGTTACATGACGCACCTTACATGGGTGATTTCTAAACCACCTCGAATTCCCTAGTATTGGTCGGGGATGAAGCAGCGATGATATGGGCGTCCACGTGTGAATAGAGAATTTCGGTTGGAGGTGGGATGTCGCCCAATTGCGCACACCACGCTAGACCTCAACCGCGTCGCGGCTCCAAAACCAATATGGGACCTACAACAACCACTCACGCGTGGCGACTGCAACTTGTGTGGGACTTCAAACACGTGGGAAACTTCACCAAAGTAGTCCGGTACCGATAACGCTATACAGTAACTCATCGAGTATCAGCCTTATGTATTTCCTTTTTCTTTTGACTTGTACCATGTTTGTTTACATATCCCTCCGTAGGGCTACTAATGGACACATGTGTACGCTAGACTCCGGGGGAGTCTTGGCCCTCCACCTATAGGTGTTCGCTATAGGTGTTCGCCGCTCAGTCGCGATGCGATGCGATGGGTTCATATACACAATATGTTCCTATCGGGTACCGACTTTTGGCGGTACTTGGATAAGGCGTACACCTCCGTTCCGGGAAGCGGCGGTTCTATCCCCCTTCATGCCATTCCGTGTGTACATGGATTGACAATGTTGCTACTACATACATCCTCCGTTTCAATCTAAAAACGGTGATGAACATTAGGTATCTTGAGGATGGAGGGGCGTTTGGCCCGGATAAGTCGGACTTGACCTTCTCGACCGGCTTTCGATTTTGGTAGTTGTTCGCCGCTTCCCGGGATAATGAATGCTCCATGGGCCGGGTGAATTCGCTGCTAGTCTTACGACGTATGCTCGCATGCAACTTTTTTGTCCGTATGCCCACTTCGGCTTCTTTCTATTGCTTCATGGCTCGGGGAAGTGCGCAAGTCGCAAGGAGCTCATGCAACGCGTCTCGATATACCGTCGCTCTTCATGACTCGCCTGATTCTTATCGTCGTGATGTTGTGCATAATGGCTGCGCATATGCTTTTGCTTGTTTCGCTGCTATTGGTCGTGGATATAGTATTTTGCGCGTTTCATTTCTTTCTATATGTTTGGCACAGCCCGGGCTTTTCACCGATTCTGTAATTAGATCATGACTACCGGGTACATTTGCCAATTATATTTGATGTTAGCATAACGTTAGAGAGACGTTGCATGAACTCACGTCGCACATCCCCCAAAAAAATGCCGAAACTGAACACAAGTAGATCGACGAACAAAATGCTGCATACGGACATAACTGTCAGAGCGCAAGGAACGAGAGTCAGCGGCACCCATGCCATGAAAGCGACGAACAGCCACCAAAATAACTAAGCGATCAACCAACTCAGCCGCCATCGGCGCCAACCGGCCCCCATCCTCCATGGCGAAGGGATAGTAGTCATTGATCGACTGAACCGGAGGCGTGCCAAGCAAAGCGGAAGTGCGGAGGTCCGCAAAAAGTTTGCCATGCTGAGCTCCCAATGCAAGGCTGCCAGGGAGTGGGAGGCGATTAGGCGAACACCTATACGAGGAACATCGGCGTTCGTGCGAGGACTTGTAACCGTCACATCAACAACAAGATGACGGTGCGGAGCCATGAAGTCTAACCAAACCACATCCCGAGGGCGATCTCGTGAAGCTTACGACTGAATACGGCGGACCTCCAACCGCAAGTCCCAGCTCTTAGTAGCCCCCGCTTCAAGCATGAACTCTTCAAGCACGTGGACAATACGGTCGTGGAGTTGAATGATATACCAAGAGCACGGGCTCCGGGGGATATGGTCCATGAGCATAGTGGTTGTTGAGCGCTCAACCGACATAAAGATGCCCGATACCGACGACGAAGATCCATACCCGCGAGACTCTGAAGGAGCCTCATTGCACCGAGGGCATTTTCGAACATGAGAGGCGCGCTCCGCAGTCAAGCCAAGCACCCGGTGGGCTACCATAGTATAGCAATCGGATTGCACCTTAAAACTGGACTCGTGTGAAGCGAAAAAGAGAGCCAAACCCCCGCGACCCGTACCCGAAATCACCCTCCTATAGTCCGGTGGGGAAGGTCTGCAAAACGCCAAGAGGTCAAGGTAGGCCCGGGCACAAAGAATGCGCAAAATTCCCCGTTGAATGTGGCCCCCAAAATCTCCCAAGCGAGTGAGAGCATCGGGAGTCGGAAGATGTAGGCTAGTCAGTTGGGTAGCGGGTGCAACAGCATTGTTGACCGTATAGATACCACCAACTCGACATCGGGCACGGCATAATCGGAAGGGTTTTTGTTCAGTGTGTTAATCAACACCACGAGATCCGATTCCGAAAACCCGCCCATAGTGGAGATAGAATCATACGAATTGCGCAATTGGACCGCCCACGGTAAAGTAGAAGTGGCAACATTCAGTAGTTCCTGTCGGATGAGGCCGTACAAAGGACCTAGCGACTCGGACTCGTAATCAATAATCATGTCGGCGAGGGTCGCAGTGAATGAAGCATAGTGAGGAGGTTCGGCGTCGAGCTCGAGGGACGGTACATTAAACCCCAGACTCCGCATGGAGGGAGAGCTGTCGTTGAGCACAATTCAGTTTATCGAGTGTTTGTGCGCCCACAGAAACGCCCAAGATTCGGTAAATTGCTGCACGAATGGCCATATCTCCAGTAGCAAGGTACTGTCGGCAAATATCTTGGGGGAGGGTGCGGAGCAAGAACCCATAGCGGCGTACCGCACGTGATCATCAAGCGGAAAGCGGCGTGTGTCCCTCCGAAGTCCGACATAGCAAAGCAACTGATCTTGTCCAAGAAGAGTTGATGAGCCTCAACGGTGTCTTGTAGCCAAGACTGAACATAGCTCTCATTATGAGACGCTGGAGTGCCGTCTACCATCGAGATGTCCATCGCCAAGGGAGCGCCAAGGTCACTACTAGTACCCGTAACAACGGGGACCATCGCCCGTATCACCTCGACAAGTCCAGGGGTCGTATCCGGAGGTACCATGCACGAAGATTTGATTGGCTGAACATTCGAGCAGACTTACCCCGGTTCCTCCGTAGCCACCGTAATCACAGTCGGGACGAAACGCATTTTGATCAAATACTTTCCATTGTCAGAAAAGGCTTGGATCGCCGCTGAATCCTTGCACCGTTCTCCAATATTCCGGAGGGGGGTCTTGATCGCCAAGTTGAACAAAAGTGGGCCAAGAGGATCTCCTTGTCGGACACCCGTACGAGACTGAACCGTGCCGTGCAGGGGCGAAGCATCGTTGGGGTCGAAATAATACACCGTGGAGTCCCGTGAATATATCATCTCAACCAACGGGATAATGGGATGCAAGTCAGGGTTCTTGTACAGCTCCGCAAGGAAAGTCCGGCGGGAAATGGTGTTGAAGGCGTTCTCTAGGTCCAAGCTTAGAAGGCTGCAATCAGGGATTAGCTTGTAGGCCAATGCGAGTGGTATGAATGGCTCGCTAGATACCAGCTTTGGTGAAAACCGATCTTTGTACATGGCCCAGGTGGTCGGCCGCGACAGTCGCTATCCGCGCTATGGCGTGACAATGAGCTAACCGCGACAGAACGTTGCCAACAGCAAGCGGCCGAACTTTAGGAGCCTCACCCCGAAGGCGAGTGGCGTCGCGGTCGACCCCGGTTTGCTTGTGAAGAGCCCACCCGGTCGCACTCGCGAGAAAGCCCGCCGCGGCCTCGGGAATGTTTCCCGCCGAGTAGCGGTTAACCGACTTACGCCATGCCGGAACATTCAAGTCACGGACATGTTCCCATCGCCAGCCATCAACGTGGGGGGCTGACAAGCGAGGTGCTTTTCTCAAGACAAGGAGCATAGACCCCTCCCACAATTTGAGGCTGTCACCGTCATCTAAATACGTGGGGGGCATGGGTCGGGGAGATCACACTTTGGGTGGGGAGTACCGGGCGAAGGATGCAACCGCTGAAGAGCGGCCAAAGCCGCGTCCGCGTCCTCCACCATTCCGAAGTCGGCTCCGTCCATGGCCATACGGGCCCGTCGCAGCAGGCCAACTTCCACTAGCTCACGGGCCCGACGGAAGGCAGCACGGCGTCGGAGGTCACCTTCTGAGAGGCGAGTCGGTGGGTGGTGCTGCTCCCGTTAAGTGTTCTGGCCCGGCGACGACGAGAGCCCCCCCCACCCCGGCCCCGACCGCTGGGGCGTCTAGGCACAGAAGCCCCCGGGCACGCACGTGCAAGCTCACCTCCATATCGAATATCACGTAGAAGGGTGTCAATGCCCGTGAGTCCGTCCTCTCCGGACGTAGAGAACCAGAGACGGACTCGACATTGGACCAGGGAGCGGATGCGAGCACCGGCCGCCGCCGGGAACGGTCGGAGGAGGAGGCCGCCAAAAAAGCTCCAGCGACCCGAGAGTCCGTTGAGGGAAGGGAGGTCGCATATTCGAGGGTGTCTTGTAGGGCAAAACGTATGTCGTCTCTCGCTGTCGCACAGACCCCCCGGGCCGCAGTGACATGTATGAGCTCCAGTAGACAAGCGACATGGTCCTTGTTCGAGCACCATGAGGCAGGAGCAGCAGCGCGAGGGGGGGATCGAAGAGCAGCCTCTCGGCGGAATGCGGCGGGAGATGAGGGCATAAAAGCTTGTCCATGAGGTAACGGAGGTCCATCGTATTGAGGGGGGGGTAGGCTCCGGTTCGGCCTGGGGTGGGGAAGGGAGTGGAGCCAAGGGGGGGAGTCCACCCCAAGCAGGGGGGGGAGGGGTGACAGCTATTCGGAGGGAGCATGGTGATAATGGGCTAAATTCATGTTGGCGGAATATAATTTATGCGAGTTCCCCGTAGTTGTGCCCGTCGTTCTTTTTATTTTTGTAATAATGTACACACATACCCTATGTGTCTCACTCTGTATTTTTGTAATCACTAAGATAATCCGTGGAGGCCCACAGTCGTGATACTCACTTTGAACACACACACACACACACACACACACACACACACACAATATTTTAGCAAATTTGTATGGTAGGATTTCCCTGGCCTGTCGTCTGTCCCGTGTCATTCTTCGCTAGTGTTTTTTGTGATTTATAAGCATATGGAATTGTGTACGCTGACTGAGGGAATTACGTAATATTTCCGTCATTTGTCGTGTTCGATTTCGTGGTCGAAACGGGTATCATGGGACCACCAGGAGGGTTGACATTCACCTTGTATGTGTCTGCCGTGCTTCACCGGCCATCCACCGAATTGACAGAAAGCGC
>JAPMLY010000559.1:52500-132500 GCA_026401115.1 Tetraselmis chui
TCGCCTGTTTTTTCGTCTGTTAAGGGGCCGCACAACCTCCACGCCGTGTGCCTCACAATGCAGCTCCACCTGCCTTTCCTCAATCCGGACTCCGAAGCTGCTCCTGTTGCTGCTGCTTTTGTTTGGTGGGGTGCGAGGCTGAACGACCCCTGGGCTGATGATCCTGACACCGTTGTTGTGATGATATACGCTAGATATGGTGTGTGTGTGTGTGTGTGTGTGTGTGTGTGTGTGTGTGTGTGTGTGTTTGGAGGGGAGGAGAGGAGGAGTTGATGTTCTAGGCGGTGGCGTTGCAGATGGCCACAAAGTCCGGGCCCTTGAGGGAGGCGCCTCCCACGAGGAAGCCGTCGATGTCAGCGCGCTTGCCTAGGTCGGCGCAGTTGCCGGGGTTGACGGAGCCGCCGTAGATGATGCGCAGGGAGGCGGCGACCTCGGGGGAGAGGTGGTGCGCGACCCAGCCGCGCAGGAAGGCGTGCACCTCCTGCGCCTGCTCCGGCGTCGCCACCACGCCGGTGCCGATGGCCCAGATGGGCTCGTATGCGATGACCATCTTGGACCAATCCTTCACCTCGTCCTTGTACGCCTGCATCTGAGCCATGAGCACATCCCAGAGCCGCCCCGTCTCGCGCTCCTCCAGCGTCTCGCCGATGCAGCCAATGACGCCCAGCCCTTTCGACTGCGCGTACGCGCTCTTCTCCGCCACCATCTCGTTGCTCTCGCCGCACAGCTGACGCCGCTCGCTGTGCCCCAGAATCACCCACTTGAGGCCCATGCCCGCCAGCATGTCAGCGCTCACTTCGCCCGTGTACGCACCACCGCCGGTGGTCCAACAGTTTTGTGCCGCCACGTTGTAAACTGGGGCCAGGGTGGCCTGCACTCGGTCCAGGAACACAAACGGCGGTGCACACACCACCTCCACGTCTCCAGGTACGCTCCCTGCGTTCAACTCCGCCACCAACGTCTGCACGCTCTCCGGGCTCCCGTTGCACTTCCAGTTGCCGCCCACGAAAAACTTGCCGTGGCCGGCCATCCGCACCACCGCCCGCCCGCCTGCGCCGCGGCTCCGCAGCGACACGCGGCTGCGCCCGGCCAGCTGACGGGCCGGGCTCACGCGGGTGCAGCTGATCATGCTGCTCGACATAGTGGCGGCTGCACTTGGAGAGGAAAATGGAGGGGGGCGCCCTGTCATCACACACGCATCACACACACACACACACACACACGCGCGCGCGCACACACACAAACACACACACACGCACACACACATACACACACAGGGGGGTGGAGGTTGTTAATTGGGGATCATTTGAAGTATGAACAGCATCCATTGGAATAGCAGCAATGGTGCAATGCATCAAGTGAGTGTTGATGTGACAATGAGGGTGGGGTTTTGAAGGATGGGAGTGTTGATGTTGATTTTGAGCGACACGGGCTGGCACTGGGGGGCAGAGTGTCTTACTGTGAATGCAACAGCAGGCTAGGCCTTTCAAGGGCAGTGGGAGCGGTTGTGAGGTTTAAGTAGGGAGGCTGTGAGGAGTTGAAAGGCTATATTTTCAGCATTCGAAGATAATACCAATAAGCAGTGTCGCGGCGCTTTTCATTTTGGTGGCGGAGAGAAAATGAGGTTTCGTGAGACGCATATAGCGAGCTTTTGCTGCCTGTCTGGCACCGTAATCACCCGCTAGAGTTCAGAGATATCGATAGACTGGGATTCCCTTGAGCGTGGCGCGTGTGCAGAGGGAGAAGAAGTGCGACGACGGTGCGGAAATAAATAATATGGTCTTCGGAGAGAGTGGCGATGATGCCATCATCGACAGAAACACTCAGCGTTGCCACTTCGGTAAGAAACGAGGTGCTAATGAGGGATAGCAATAAAACTGCTACGTGTGTTTATCTAACGTGCATCGTCTCCTGTAGCCTGCAACTAAACCAACGTGCAGGGCGCGCTACTGTGCCCGGATGACGAGGGTTGGAGGCGGCCATAGGGCACCGACGCAAGAAGCGCAACACTGTCGTAAACTACGGATAACTCAGCTTAGCCTCCCATCGCGGCGGCGATCGTCTGGTAGGCACCAAGCAGTGGGCGCGACGCCTTGGGGGAGGGGCGCATGCAGAGATTCATCAACGCAGGGGCGGCATACCTTCAAGAAGACTGTATAGCAAGCCGAGAGGGGATTCGGCGGTAACGCTTCGTGTTGTGGAACACGTTGGCAGGGCTTGGTGATGCGGGCTGCCGAGGCTCACCCGCCGCGATAGATACAGGTAGCCTCAGCCGCGGCGTCTGCCATCCGATAACACAATATGTTAAGGGGTAAGTACTGGGCTGCGATATCCCGGATGATCTGCAATCGATGAGGTGCGGTGTCATATTATCCACTGTCTGGGCGAGGTGGCGGTCGATCGGACGGTGGCTGAGGGGTCTGGCCTAAAAATGAAGATGGCACGTGCGTTCGAGGACGATCGGCCTTGAAAAAGCGCCCAACAGGCGACGAAGCAGCAGACGACGTTTGTCGTATATAGCAGTACCAGTACCTGTACTCTTAACGTTATTGCGGATGTTGCATAGCAAGCAAGATGCATTTAGCGACTGGGATTCAGAGTATGCCAATGATAACAGATTACTTACAATTTGGATAAACAGGCACTATAAGACAATTGAAATTGAAATTGAAATTAAACACTCCGATACCTGTAAAACCGGCTGGAGTCTCTGGGCCCCTCCTTATGCTATGCCCAAGCTGGACTTAGAAGCGTGAGGTAGACCGTTGAACCACTAATCCCAACCTCTCTAATGGCAGTAACGATACCGTCTAAAGCATAAATACCCGTATCCAGGTATTTATTATTTTTCTGATCTATACGTAATTTTTTTGGATACAGTATGAAATAAAAAATGTCGCTAGTCTCCACGATACGCGGCCTGCTCCAGCCGCTGCGGGGTCGCTGATCAGCAAGGCTGTTCAGCTTGAGCTGGTCTAGGCGAACCTGCCTGACCTCGGCTCCTGTGCGACTCCGGTCGTGCCGGAGTTTGGGGGAAAGGCATGTGAAAAACCCCCCTCGCATAGGTCGTCGTCGGTCCCGCCTCGATCCGTGCTCAACCCCGCCCGAGGTATTAGCCGCTCCTCTCGACGCAGCTCGCCACCTAGCCTAGTCTTCTCTCCTCCTTCGGGGGCTGAGAAGAGAAAAGAACTAGGCTGCAGACGGTGTCCGGCTGGCTCTCCTGCCCCCGAGCCAGATTTTCTCTTGTCCCCTGTCCTTATCCCGTCTGTTTCCAACACCTATCTGATCGCGTTGTGGCCGTCCGTGCCGGCGTGCCCTCCCCCATGGGTTCACGTTGTTAGGGGGCCGCCTTTACGAGCAGTGTGCCGTTACGATAACCCTAGGCACACTGCCTGAGGCAGCATATCGATAACCGGGTACCGACTAGGGAAAGGGTTGGAAGAACATAGGGATCGAGTCGCCGGTCCTCAAAAGCTGGTGGGTACGGGAATTTTTCCAAAAACCCCCCGTACCGGGCTTTTCCGGCGGCGGGCGATCCTAGGGACCGCCGCCGCCAGACCGTGCCGCTCCTCCGGCTGCGACCAACCTCCGTCTTGCGTAGCAACATGCCTCGCCCCCAGGGGAGACATAATGCTCTCGCAGGGCTGGCGACTGCTAGCGAGCGCCGTCCCTAGCGCTGCTTCCCAGCTCTCCGCCGCGAGCTCCAACACCCTCGTCCCTCCGCTGATCCGTCCGTACCCCTCTTCGCCAAAAAATATTTCGCAAACGCCGCCCCCGCCCCATCGTCGGGAGAGTATCTGCGAGTATTTAGTCGCGGAAAAGACATATCGGACTGGCCGAGCGGGAGATCCATGTGCCGGTGTACGGATATTATGTTTTTCCGAAACCCTCCGTACAAGGCTTCCCGACAGCTGCTGATCCCGCGGATCGCAGCTGTCGGTACCTCGTTCAGCCCCCTACCGTGCCAGGCCTGGCACGGCTATGGGGTTACCAACGCCCACCGCGTGGAGGTAGAGGTAGGTGCCGACGGGGCACTAAGACACCTATGTAATACTAAACACATACAGAGATGTTATTTCTATTCAACGCGTGATTAGGGAAGGGTGGGTGGGTTGCGCGAGCCGATTGGGCGAGCGCAAAAGCAGAAGGTGGCTGCTATCAGCTAGAGGAGCTGCTTTACAGGTAAAGGAGATGGGCGTCCGCCGCGGACGATTAAATGCGCTTGGGATGCTTTGTTTCCGCGCGTTGCCTTCCGCGGACTCAACATGGTATGTTAACTACATGTTAAACCCAGATATTTTGCCAATATAAGAATTTAGCGACTGGGAGTCAGATTATGCCATCTAACAACGGCCGAAAGTCGGCGTAGGCTACTAACCCGGGGGTGTGGCGACTAGCCAGCCGAAGAACAACAAGGCCGCCGGTGTTTTGCTCATGGTGGGGTCGATGTACTTGCCAATGACGACATCGCGGGTTTTCGACCAACCACCCATGTAGCGAATCTTGGTGAGGGGTGCACCGTTACATGCGGCGGCGGACGCCGCGCCTTTCCTCATGCTATGTGATGTCCATTTAAATTGCATGGGGGGGGGGGGGGGGGGGGGGGGGGGGGGGTGACGCGCCGATGGCGCTGCATGCCTCTCGAATTCACTCGGTGATGGTCCCGGCGGTCCCCGCGTGCAGTGTCTCGTCGCGTGTGACGGCCCAAAAGCTTGTGGGCTCGGGTTTATTAACGAGTTGTTAGCAGGAAATGGTGCGCCAAGTGGTAAACGACTCCATGAGGTCCGCTAGTAGCGGTATTGTACCAATCGGGAGCTGTAGGAACGGTTTGTCGGCCGCAGTTCTACGTTGATTTCCCTTTGCCTTTCATACGAATAACCGTGTGTTACCGCCAGTCATGTCGACCGGAATGTCGTCCATGTGGCAGCGTCTTCCGCTTTTTGCGCTGCAAAAATAGCAGTTGTTAGTGCGGACTGCCAGAATCGCGCGGAAGATCTTGACGTGTACGAGGATGTCCGGCTGCCAAGTTAGTGCGCGGTATTGTCGGTGGGCGAATTGTAGCATCGCTTGTACGATGGGTGATGGGATTGGCACGATAATGTCGGGGTCGGTGATGGGTTGCTGCTGCATGGCGAGTCCTCGACGTGCGTCCGTGAGGAATGGTCCAAGGGCCACCGACTCCTTAAGATCGTCGCGAAAGTATTTGTTGATCGTTGAACAATAAAGATGGAGGCTGCTAGCCGCGACGGTCCCAGCTCGGGCGAGCCATACCGTAAAGCGAAGCATATCGGCCGCGGTAGCTTGCAGCGAGGTCATGCCCTCTTCGTCGCAAAAAATCGTGAAGCGTCGCTTTCCGGTGCCGTAGTTGATGTAGGTGGTGGGGGCGAGGGATCCGGTGAGGATGTCGAGCACGAGGTCTCCCATGTCGTCCGTCCCGACGAGTGCACCGACGTGGTTGCGCATCGAGGCGTGCCAAGGTGCGTGGAATGAAGGTTCGATGAGTCGGTACTTCACTGGTGCGGCCGGGTGGTCGATGTCCGCAAGTGTCCGGACGTGTCCGAATACGGTCGAGGACGTCCGGGCGGTCGGGGCTGGGTTGAGAGTTCTCCGTGATCGGTAGAGCCAAGCCGGTGTGGTACGTGGAAGGTAAGGCTAGGGATCGATGGTATTATCCGGACTATGTCGACGTATCTTGTGGTGATTTCGGAGACCATGAATGCAAAATATTCCCGAAATCGTAACGAAATGCGCTTATAAAACATCGACAATACCATCGATCCCTAGCCTTAGCGGAAGGCCGTGACGCTCCAGCCGGGCGGTCCTACGCCCTCTTACGCTCCGCGCTTGCCCGGGAAAAAATCCCGGGAGGGGGATACGGGATTTGGTCGTCGGATAGTTCGCTTAGTAGTTGGTACCACTTTTTGACGGGCGGGAGCGAGTGTCATGACTGTTGCTGCGGCGCCAAATTGGCGTAATTTTCGGACGAGGTCGGGAAGGAGAGTCCAAGGTGGGTTGCGCCAGCTGGTCTCCGAGGTCTAGAGTTTGTCGGAGAGATCGAAGAAGTCCATGGCTTTGGTGGTTGGGTCTTGCCAACGGGCATTGTAGCGAGGGAGCTGTGTGTTACCTTGCGCGGCAAGTCAGTCGAAAAAATGGGGGCCCCACAGTGAGTCCATGAAACTGAATATGCGGGGGGTGAGCTGCCCGTCTTCTCCGTTGGTTTCGCGGCTGAGTTTGTTGGCCCATACGTTGGCCGCGGATCGAATATAGCGCGCATGAATGCTGATGTTGTTGGTGTCGATGAGTTCCCAAAGTTCCCGAAGTTCGTCCATCATGGTTGGTGACCGGGAAGTAAGGTGAATGAGTTTTGCCACCACTGCTTGATTGTCCTCATTATGCATGAGTGATTTTCGTCCGCGCAGTAGCGGGAGGAACGACATGACTGCGAGTCGTACGGCCTTCATTCAACTCTTTCCATGTGATGTGATGTTGTTGACGTGCATGTGACAAAAAACCCGTGCGTCCAATTGCTCGTTCAGCAATGCCCCCCAAACATAACATGAGTTGACGTAGTGCAGGTAGGCGGTTTCGATTGGGGTGAATATTGACCGGCCGTTGTTGGCCGATGGGACTTGTGTCCACCACTAGAGGTTCCGCTTCCGCTGATAGGTGAGTTTAACCCGTCTTCCCCATCATTTCCGAATAGCGAGGACGTTGTGTAGTTCGCGGAGATGGAAGGGATCCGCCGGGGTGTCTAGGTAGCGGTACTACGCTTTTTCGGCGAGGACGGCGAGTTGTCGGGCAGGTAGCCACCGGGCTTCTTGTGCAAAGCGTTGTAGTAGAGTATGGGAGAGGGTAGCAATAGCGTGTAGTTTCGAAGGCGGGGCTCGGAAGGTAGAGGTTGTAGTGTCGATATGGAGGTCGAGGTGCTCGCAGACTTGTGTAGGTTCCTAGTGGCTATTCTTTGGGTTTCGTCCTAGCCCGAGGCGGTCGAGTAGGGACGCGACGACCAACAAAAAGGTGGTTCGGCGACAATTGTAAAGTTTGGCACCCCCCCCCCCCCCCCCCCCCCCCCCCCCCCCCCCCCCCCCCCCCGCTTGATTAAGTGTTCCAACTCGCGAAAACATCACTATACGAACTATTTCCGACGGTTTATATAAACAATACAATCTCAAAAGTATCATTTCAGGGGGGGGGGGGGGGGGGGAAGATGGGAATTGCGTTTTTTTGAAGTAAAAAATCAATCGCAACATAACTTGGCAAGTTGCATGGGACCGCAACGTTGCATCTATTTGGTGAAAGCATAGTAACCCACGAAATCATCCCCGTCAAGGCGACAGATTGGCGGGAATAATAAAGGAAATTTCAATCGTAAGCTGTAATTCAACGATTAAATATGCGAGTTAATAACCATCCGGACATCCTTCTTGTTTTATAGTTTTAACGTAATACAAGTACACATCAATTTCATTCAGATTAAAAATTCCGCAGTCAACGCGGATCTTGAGACATTGGTTAAGGGAATGATGTGGAAACCCACATATTGTGTCCGGCTTTGATAGACACTCGCGTGACAATCGATATAGAAAGAATACACGAGTTCAATTTATTTGTGCGATGAAGCTTGCATGTAGACGATGACTCTCCTCGGTATCCCAGATCCATTTCTTGTCTTCTAGCCTCTTGGCACTTTGACTTATATAATTTGTAAATTGTGTTGAAGTCGCAGACCTCCAACCCGGGGTCAAGTCCATCTCGTACTCGCCGCGCTAACTCGTTCCATGACACTTGTTGCTGATCATCCTTGTTGTAGTAGGTGGCTCAGCGTGTCATCTTAATAGCCTTGATAAAGTGTCGAGCCAAATCCGGCGAGGTCGGGCCGTCTTCCGAATTAGGGGAAACTGTGGCCATCGGTGCACAATGTGGAGATTTAATGCGCTGGTTTGGTCGAGCAACTCGGCATGGATAGAAGAATGGGAAACCGGCTCACAATCAGATTGCTTACATGGATCTCTTGTCGCGGACGCGGCTTGCACGTTTTCCCGCTACCAGCCGGGAACGGCAATGCGCCGAATTAAAGCGAGTCGGGCGACTTGTAATGTTGTGGGGATCGGGTTGGTTGGGCTGCCTCGTAACGGACGAGGGGTGAACATGGCTACGTCGACTGAAACCTCTCTCGAGGGTGTATTGAACCATGCAACTTGGAGGCGTCGGGCACCGACGACGACGACGACGTAAGGAGTGTGAGGGGGACGCCCCCATTAGGTCCGACCGAGCGACTGTACGTGCGGTTGCGAAGGTACACAACAGTGCTGACAGCGCACGACCACATGGAGTTGGGAACGGCCATGTTGTGGAGCATCGCCGATGCATTGTCCCGGATAGTGCGCCAAGGACGTTCGGCCTTGCCGAGCATGTGGTGGGCGTATGGGGCAGAGAACTGTACCCCGACGCCGAGGTGTGCGCACATCCGGCGAGTGACATCAGCTTCAAACACAAAGTCGGAGTCAAACTTGAGGACCGGTGCGAACGCGCCCGTCTGGGAGTGATGGCGGGCATGCAAGTGTTTGATGTCCAAGAGGATGGTTTCCAATTCCGAACATGCGTCGTCTTTAGACTTAAAGAACCGCACCCACATGTAGTTGGTGTGGTGGTCGATGACGAGCAAGCAGTAGCGGAGGCCATGTGGGGAGGGGACATTGACCGGGCCCCAGAGGTCAGCGGACATGTTGAGGAGGGGGTGGGATGGCTTCGCGCAAGCGGCTGTGTTGCGTGGTGCAGCTGTGGCTTTGTGAAGTAAGCAAAAGTGGCAAGAAACTTTGGTTACAGTGCTAGCTAACACCAGGCTAGTCGGGACACCGTGATTATGCTGGGCCTGAAGGTTGTGCATGTTGAGGTGGCCAAACCGACGGTGCCACAGGACGGGATCACTGTTAATCCATGTACACACGGAATGGCATGAAGGGGGATAGAACCGCCGCTTCCCGGAACGGAGGTGTACGCCTTATCCAAGTACCGCCAAAAGTCGGTACCCGATAGGAACATATTGTGTATATGAACCCATCGCATCGCATCGCGACTGAGCGGCGAACACCTATAGCGAACACCTATAGGTGGAGGGCCAAGACTCCCCCGGAGTCTAGCGTACACATGTGTCCATTAGAAGTCCTACGGAGGGATATGTAAACACTCCCCCTTAATGGACAAACTCCGGCCGGTGCCCTAGTAAACCCCACGTAAACGCGGAGGGCCCATAACCTGTAGGTGTTCGCTATAGGTGTTCGCCGCTCAGTCGCGATGCGATGCGATGGGTTCATATACACAATATGTTCCTATCGGGTACCGACTTTTGGCGGTACTTGGATAAGGCGTACACCTCCGTTCCGGGAAGCGGCGGTTCTATCCCCCTTCATGCCATTCCGTGTGTACATGGATTAACAGGTTATGGGCCCTCTACGCTTCCACTGCGCCAAGGTTATGGAACGTCCAAGGTTTGTCACCTCAGGCGTTGCCTCTACGGCCTTAAGCAGTCCCCCCGCGAGTTCAACATGCTACTTCGTGCGTGGCTCGTCGACCATGGATGGCAACAATGCGTTTCCGACCCGTGCATCTACATCTACCGAGCCGGCCACGTCTTCGCCATGATCGCCCTGTACGTCGATGACATTCCCGCAGCCTGCAATGATGCCACCTGGCTCGCATCGTTCAAAGCCCAACTCGGAGCACGGTTCAAAATCAAGGACCTAGGCGACCTCTCCCAACTCCTCGGCATGCACATTACCCGCGATCGCTCCACGCGCACAATCTCGCTGGACCAGTCCAAGTACCTGCGCGACGTCCTCGCCAAATACGGCATGTCTGACTCTAAGCCGTCGTCCCTTCCGATGGACCCAGGCTTCCTCGCCGGCCTTACACACTTGAACTCGCCTTCTCTCAAAGGAGTGGCCAAGGACGTCTACCCGAGCCTCCTGGGCAGCCTTCAATACGCCGCCGTTTGTACACGCCCCGATGTCTCCACGGCACTGAGCATCCTCGGCTCTGCCCAAGCCTCGCCCACCGAGACACACTTGCAGGCTCTGAAAAAGGTCCTCCGCTACCTCCATGGCACCATCAACATGCGCCTGACGTTGGGGGGGGGCTTGGACCACAGTCTCCAACTCACAGGCTTTGCCGACGCTGATTGGGCCAACGACAGCAGCACCCGCAAGTCTCGCTCGGGGTATCTCTTCACCCTCGGACGCGGGCCAATCAGTTACAAGTCCAAACAACAGACTTGTGTGGCTCAATCCACGTGTGAAGCCGAGTACTACTCTGCAGCTGACGCCACCAAGGAGGGACTCCACCTCCGACAACTCCTGGGGGAAATCTTCGACTCCCCCATCACCGAAACCACCACCATCTGGGAGGACAACCAAAGCGCCATTGCATACTCCCAAAATGCCTTGGTCAGCGAGAAGACTAAACACATCGGCCTGAAGTGGCACTTTCTCAAAGACCACGTGGAGCAAGGGACCATCAAGTTGAGGTACCTCCCCACTGACCATATGGTGGCTGACATGCTCACCAAACCCCTCCCAGGACCTGCACTAGCACGACACCGAGGTGCGATCCTTGGAGGACAAGACCCAATGCAACGCTTCATCCCGTAGCTACCTTCAGGGGGAGTGCTGTAAGTAATACCGCATACGTATTAGTTGCAGATAGCTACTGTAAGCTACTCTAGATATGATTAGTACATGTCTAGATCGGACAAACCGATAAACTGTTTGACTCGGTACAGAGCTGTCGCTAGGCTACAGCTCTAACACTTCTGTTGTCCCGACACCACGCCTGTAGGCTGGTTGTCGCCTTAACTGTTCCGTCTGCGGGACTGTGACTGTAACTACGTTTGCGTACGTTATCTTCCACACTAACTGTGTTTGCATGGTTCAATAATCACACTGGGCAGTAAGGGCAACTTGAGGTGAGGCGTCAAGTTCCGCCGGTGCAGATGGGCTGGAAGGGAGGTCCGGCTGGTGGGGAAGGAGGTAGAGACCGTTTCCGGACGGTTCTAGCACACCCATGCCCGTGGGTACCAAAAGCAAACCAGTGTCAGAGTTGGAGGGGAAGACGAATTCACATCCGCTGTGAGTTTGCATCTAGCTGACACTAAGTAGTCTGCCGATACGCTGTGCGGGGCGAGATGATAGGTCATGGGTGTAGAGTGCATACACAGTGCGGTGAATGAGCTGTCCAGAGGCAAGTCTAACAGAAATCCGCACTGAGCCACTGCCATGAACGTCAACGCCGACACCACCCACGCGAGAGGGAGCGGAGGGGGGCGTGAATTTCACGAAGTCATCTCGGAACGCGGTGAGGCTAATCGAGCAGGCGGAATCAACGACCCAAAACTGTGACAGGTTACGACCCGGGGCGAGGGAAGAGGAGAATGCCACAGAGCTCAATGGGACACTCACCTCGTCGTCATCGTAGTCATCAGCGCAGTCCTCGAGGGTGGGTAGGCAGTCGGTGTCATCGGCGGGGACGTCGTCGGCAGGGACGTCGCTCAGCAGCGCAGCGTGAGCAGAGGGGGTGCCGCCGCCGGCGCCGTACTTCTGGGCGGTCATCTTACGCTTGGCGAGATTCCACTTAAGGATAGCGTCATCCGTGGCAGTACATGCGGACATGAGATGGTTGAGGCTGCCACAAACGCCACACTTGTTGGGTCGATGGCCGCGAGGGTTACGGTGTTGTGGGCCTCGACCGTTGTGCGAGCCGCGGCCCGCAGCGACGAACGCGGAGATGGGAGGGGGTGATATGGCCGGAGCGGGTGTGTCCGGGGCAAGGTCGTCGTCCATGTTGTGCGCGAGGTGGAGAAAACTGGCCATCACTTCATCAGCCGACATGATGTAGTCCGTGTCAAAGGCGTTGATGACGCATTGCTTCGCCTGACCGTGTGGGCCGCTGCTAGAAATACCGCGCAGCATGAGGAGACCGAGGTTGTGGGCGTGGATGGCAGCGGAGCCATCAACCAATTGGCATGTGTCGTTGTAGTCGTCAAAGGTCTGGCGCATGTAGTGGACATAGTCACTGAGTGACTGACCATGGCGCTGTCTGACCGTCAGGTTGTCCAGGAGGGACAAGGAGCGAGCAAAAGACCGACAGTCGAGGCGTTCACACACGATGTCCCACGCGGCAGCGGCGCAGTCAGGGCGGGCTGGAGTAACGCATTTCATCGCTTGGTCAGCGCGCTGATTCGCGCTAGCTGCATGGAGAAGCAGCGTGTAGGCGTAGTGCTGTGCTGGTTCGTCGAGGCAAACGCCGGAGTCGCGTATGGCAAACTATGGAATGAGGTATGCGGCCTTGATGGAGAGGAAATTAAGGAAGGTCCTCTTCCATTGCTTAAAGTCCGTGGTCGGGCCCATGACGGGGACCGACATCTTCATGGACCGGCTGAGGGCGTCCTTGTCGAAGCCGGGGGCTTCGTGTGCCGCCCGGCCGATGACCACCGGGTCAATAGTGGGGCGACGACGGCCACGGGTGGCGGGATCGCCACGCTGGACTGGGGGAGAATGCCGGCCATGAAAGGGAGGGGGTGGACCACCGGGAAAGGGAGAGCGGCCGGCCATGGGACGCGGCGGGCCGTACGAGTGCGGGTGGTCACGGTAGGGGGGGACGAGGTGAGAGGGCGCCTCCGGGATGTGAGGGCCGGGGTGGTGAATGGCATATCCAGCGGGGGGGAAGGGGGGGTGGTGGGAGGTGATCAACCTGGAGGCCGTGACGCGAGGGGTCGTGGTGCGCATCGGCACGCGAGGGCTCGCGGGGCGCATCGGGACGGCGCTGTGCGACTGTGGGGTCGCCAACATGAGATGCATGAGTAGCAGCAGCGAAGACTGTTTTTGCGTCCGGTGGGACGTATCCATGCTGGGGATGTACAAGCAGGGGGAGGGTGTGCACGTCGTGGCTGTCCTGGACGGGTTCGAGCTGAGCATCGTGGCGGCGCTGAGCGACAGGGGGGTACGAATTAGCACCCGCAGCAGCAACAGCAGCAGCCTCGGCCGACTGCGAGTCGAGACGAGCGGTTATGCGCGCCATTTGCGCAACGAGCAGCGCGAGAGTATCCGGGGGGGGATCGAGGGTGCTCTACTGAGAGCCTAAGTCAGGGGAGTCATGGGGTGAAACAGGCGGAGAGTCGGCAGAGCGAGTTTTCGGCGCCATTTCGACATAGGGCGAAAAAGAAAGAGCTGAATAAAAAACAGGCAGCGGTAAAAACCGCTAGCCGGACTCGTGCCTAACAGTGGTTTCAGAGAGACGGCCTGATGCCCGCCGACCCCTCGGCATGTAGCCCCGGGGTGTCTCAAAGCACCTTGCTATATACTCCACCCAGTGTGGGGCACAAGTCGAGGCCAAGGCCAGGACAGGTGGAGCGCTGCGCTGGCGGCTGAGTCGCTAAGATAATACAAAAATAAAAAAGGTAAGCTACGGCTGGCGTGCAGCCTGTGGATGCGTATTCACCCGGTAGTGCGCCCCCCCGTTCTCCAGCTTGGACCTGTGTGCACCATGTCCACACACGACGAGTGCGTCGGTGTGGGTGGCTGGCTATCGCCGTCGAGTGGCTGACTTAAGAGGGGTGGTGGCGGGTTTTAAATCGCAGTTTATACTGACGATACCGCCGACTACAAGGTGAAAGTACTAGGTGTCTATAGAAACTTGCCTTCTGCGGGAGAGCTGTCGATCGTGGCTTGCCGAACCAGGTTGTCGCGCGTGAGTGACGTGAGGCGGGGGCCCATAACCTATTGAACCATGCAAACACAGTTAGTGTGGAAGATAACTTACGCAAACGTAGTTACAGTCACAGTCCCGCAAACGGAACAGTTACGGCGACAACCAGCCTACATGCGTGGTGTCGGGACAACAGAAGTGTGAGAGCTGTAGCCTAGCGACAGCTATGTACCGAGTCAAACAGTTTATCGGTATGTCCGATCTAGACATGTACTAATCATATCTAGAGTAGCTTACAATAGCTACCTGCAACTAATACATATACGGTATTACTTACAACAGGGTGCACGTTCGGGAATATCCAAGCTTGGAGGGCGGACGAGTAAAGCAATCTGTTGAGGATGGCGGGCGGAGTGTTGTTATAGGTGCAACTGCGGCTTTGTTAGTCACGTGGATTCTGCTTGACTAGAAAGGAAGCAAATATGTATGTTAACCGGGACCCGAATGCTCATCGGTACGTCATTAAAGTGCCATTTTCACCCGTTGGGGGCATGGATGGTTTCAGATAATTGAACAATATGAACCGGCGTCTTAAAAGGGTAACGCCATGACAATAATCTCACATTTATGGATCGAAGTACTACTACCCATTTAATGTTCTTGATGTCGCGAAACGTCGTGTCCAACGTTTCATATTTTGCATAATCGCGTTTCATGCGGATGACGCAAGTGGTGCGAGACGCTACAACTAATCGAAGCTCGGTTTTGGCGGAATGCAACATATTATGTCTCATGATTGATCAATATACATACAATTAAATAACATAGTCTCTGCCGTACTCGTACCAACATGAGCGGACACATAATTTGCGCGTAGTATTTTCCGAGTGTCTCGCCATTTCGAAAAAAATTATCCGTCAAACGCTATTGGCACGTCAATTACGTCGACACCGTGGTTATTCAAATCTAATGGTGTGCATCGAATAACATACAGAATCATACGTTCAAGAAAATCTTCTATACTATCTTAAAGATTGTACTGTCAATATTCTTTGGCTATTTCGGTGACACGCGTAGTAATCAAGGTCCCGATCACGTACACTTGGGTGTCAAGTTTTAGTGCTAAGTTTCAAATCGCACGTTGGCGGCGGATGTACGTACGACTAGTGTTGAGAAGAGAACGTGGTAGTCTAATGTCAGTGCTCCCACGGGATTTGGACGGACCATCGCCACGGCGGGACATGCTAACGAAATTCAGCTTATTGGCGCAACCGTTGCCAAAGCCCCATACAATCAACAGCGGGTAGCATTCATACATGTGCCCAATGACACGCATTTGCAAACTTGCACTATTACACATGCGTAGAAAGGAGGACCTTCGATGGGTGTAGTTCTTAAGGTAAGCACATGCTCGTGACCAATATAAAGCACTATCGTTGTCTGCAAGCGACCCCCGTTACTTATTTAGGCGCCCAATGTGTTGATAGAGCTCTTATTGGCATCCGCCGCCGAAATCGAAAACCTAACCTTCGCTTTTAACACGTTGCTTACCCGTAGTGTTTGTTGGGAAACTTTCCCGCGCCCATAACCTTTGACCCAATCCTTAGTAGCATACATGATATTTGACCGCCATGCTCCGCATTGTTTAGCCATTTTGAACACTATATGGCATATTTGCAAATGGGAACTTTGTGAATACAGCTTCAAAGATAAGAAGAGCTCAATGCATGTTTTCAAATCCGCACGCCATATGGTTTCAGTTTCTTTCTTATCACATTCCTTTTGTTGTTTTTCAATATATGTTTAGGTGCTTCAGTCTATGGCTAAATAAGAACCCGTGGCGGAATGCGCACCTTACCATCCCGAGACGACAACCAAAGTCTCGATTGATTTAGAACTTGAGGCGGAATGCGCACATCCCCAACCCGAGTCGACAATTGGATGAGACGTGGCTGTAAATATAAGAGCTCTATAACTTGTTTAGATCCGCACGCCCTTCGGTTTTCAATTATGTTGTACCACCTTTTGCGTTTCTCATGTTCAAAAAATGAAATTGAAATTGAAATTGTTTACAAAATGTGCCGGCAAACCGGACCGACTGATGTCTATCGGGCCACTCTACTTTGCCTTTCAGGACTTATTAGCAAGTTGGGCCCGGGTCTCTTCGACCAGGTACACCTATCGACAAACCTAGCGTCATTGTGTGTCGACGTTCCTCGGGGGTTAAAAAACTGTAAGCAATCGCAGTAATTGCCACAGTCCCCCCGCCCAAGCAGTAACAACGTAATAATTTTGTAATCAAAAAACAGATCTACAAATAAATCCTCTTGTCGAGAAATGTAAAACTAAACTGCTACTCGACCTTCACGATGCTCGGCCCGCTCCCACCGAACCGGGGTGCCGACCGGCCAAGGCCGGTCGGCGTTCGGGAGGGACGACGGGCCACCCTAATCTAGCTCCCGCGTGACTTCGGTATTGCCTAAGATAGGAGGGGAAAGGCTGGCAAAAAAGCCCTCCTCGCGTGGCCGCTCGTCGATCCCGCCGCCCCATCCCGTAAGCCCCGTCAAGGTCGCCGCATCCGCCGACGCGACGGTCCTCCTTGTCGAGGTCTCCCGTCACCTCGAGGGCAAGTGGGGGGGACCGAGACACATAGACATAGAAAAAATGGGCGCTCCTGCCTCCGCACCTGAATTTTCCCCGCTCATTTCCCCAGTTTTTTTTTGTCTGGTACCCGGGTACATGTAAGGTAGTCCGGCGTGCGTCCGTACCCTCCCCCCTCTGATCGCGCGTCCACCTAGTAGACTTTGTTGAAGTTGGGGCCTCCGCGCTCACCCGGGCCCCCCCGCAAGGGTCTCGTCTATCCGGTAGTGGGTATCGAGGAGGGGGGGGGGGGGTCAAGTCACCGTAGCTGGATCCGTCGGGCCGCGGGTGCACGGAAATTAGTCAAAAACCCTCCGTACTGGGTTTTCCGGCGGCGCCGACCCCGAGGGATCTTGTCGCTCCTTCCGTCGCGACTGGCCTCCTTGCCGCCCAAGCCTACTCCTCCCCCCCCGGAAGATGTATCATGTCGGCGTGGCGGCTCGCTAGTGAGCGCCCTACCCGGGTGTTGCTCCCCAACTAGCTCGACGCCGGGTACGGACATTAGTTTAATTTCCAAAAATCCCTCCGTACATGGCTTTCCGGCGGCGGCTGGTCCTAAGGATCGCCGCGGCCTCACATAGCCGCTCCTCCGCCTGCGACCGGCCACCGACTTGTGCCTGTCTTGCCTCACCCCCTGGGAAGTATCGACTGGCACATGGCTGGTCGGCGGCTAGCGAGCGCCCTTTCCTGGCGCTGCTTCCCGGCTAGCCACCACCAGCTCCAACACCCGCCTCCCACCGCTGATCCGGCCGTACCCTCCTCGCAATCAAACGCTCATGAAGTATAGGTCCCACCCCCTCGAGATATGACTGTTCCCAACAGTATGTGTATGCGAAAAAAAACATATCGGACGGCCCGAGCGGGAGATCTTGGTGCCGGTATTGCACATAAATTATTTTTTCAATTTTCTGCTGATCCCGCGGATCGAGCTGTCGGCCCTCTTAGCCCCCTACCGTGCCATGCCTGGCACGGCTGCGGGGTTTCCAGCGCCCACCACGGGGAGGTGAGGGCTTGCGAGCGCACCCCCCTCCGGGGCCACCGCCGCTGCGCCGCCGGCGGGCGCCCTCATGTTCAACTTATGTGTATGTGCTTTAGGCGGGAGCTGATGAAGAACACATTGCAGACGCCGTACATCCCCATCATGAATCGGCAACCCAAGTCACGACTTCAAATGTAAGAAGAGCTCAATGCTTTTGCTCGAATCCGCACGTCATATGGTATCAGTTTCTTTCTTATCACATTCTGTTTGTTGTTTTCCACTATATGTTTATGTGCTTCAGTTTGAGCTGATCAAGAGCCCGTGGCGGAATGCTCACATTTCCGTCCCGAGACGACAACCGAAGTCTCGATTGATTTAGAACCTAAGGCGGAATGCGCACATCCCCAACCCGAGTCGACAACTGGATGAGTGATGACTATGAATGTAAGAGCTCAATAATTTTGTTTAAATCCGCACGCCCAATGGTTTCAATTTTTCATGTCCAACTTATGTGTAGGTGCTTTAGGCGGGAGCTGCTGAAGAGCCCATTACAGACGCCGTAGATCCCCATCTTGAGTCGGCAACCCAAGTCATGACTTCAAAGGTAAGAGGAGCTCAATGCCTTTTCTCGAATCCGCACGCCATATGGTATCAGTTTCTTTCTTATCACATTCTTTTTGTTGTTTTTACAATATATAATTATGTGCTTCAGTTTGTAGCTGATCAAGAACCCGTGGCGGAATGCGCACATCCCCATCCCGAGACGACAATTGGATGAGTGATGGCTATAAATGTCAGAGTTCAATAACTTTTTTCAAATCCGCACGCCCTATGGTTTCAATTTCTGTCGTACCACCTTTTACATTTCTCATGTTCAACTTATGTGTATGTGCTTTAGGCAGCAGATGATGAAGAGCCCATTGCGGACGCCGCACATCCCAGTCATGTGTCGGCAACCATGGTCACGACCTCAAAGGTAAGCGGAGCTCAATACCCTTGTCGTATCCGCACGCCACATGAAATTTTTTCATTCAACATCTTGTGATGTTGGGATCCTTGTAGGATTTCTATTCCGTACCTTCCAGTCGACTACGCTGACGTTTCTTCACCACACACACGCGTGCTTGAAGTAATTATTACTAAGCCAGCTAGAGTCTGGCAAGTATCCTGCATTTTCTATGTTCAAGTGTGCAAATTCTTATATCTGTTTTTTCTTGGCTCTGCAGAAAATTGCGGAGAGGCAGCCAAGTGACAACAAGAACACTTTGAGGCGCTCATGTTTACGCACAAGGGTTGAATGTCCATGTGGGATTATGAAAAATCAGGCATCGAGACTCGGGGAGGGCGACGCGGATAGGTTTGTCGTGCCATGTCCCGCTGATCTCTAGCGCTACCTAACATCTTCTCATTCTCCACCGGTGGCGGAGCCCTTCATGCGGGTGGCATCTTGAATGCGTACCAAACGCCGATCAGTGTCACGCGCCGCATTTTGGACTATGCGGCCCCCGATAATGGGGGTATTATGATCGATTTGACTTGCGGGAGTGGCACGACTACCTGTGTAAGCTCCCAATCTCCCCTATCTCTTGCTTAGCCATCGTGAGTGTATCGATTATTTCTGAAATGTATTTCCATACCCCTAGCACTATCGCCGCGGCATCAAGAGGGATAACAGAGCGTGGGGATGTGCACTTAATAATGGCGGAGAAGAACGCTCGCCAATATCGTGGAGCCTTGGACCGCATATATGTTTAGGAGTCCTCAGCCAAGATGGAACGAACAAAGGTGTGGGCGAGGCAAGGGCAAGAGGGAGCATTGAAGGAGAAGCTTAGGGCTGAGTAAATTGCGGAGGAAGAGGCTCTGAAAAGGCGTACGACAAAGGGGGAAGAGGAACAAAAAACGGAAGAGGAAGAGGAAACGTCTAGTGGCTCGTAATTATCCTTGTGCTAATTTCATTCTGCGAGATGCCATGAGTGTTGTTGTGCGATCATAGTTTCATCAAACCTCCGAAACTTATGTTTCTGCATTCCCCGTCTATTTTGCCAAAAACTTACTCCGAATTACGAATTTCACACAAGGTGCATGGCTTATAATTTTTATTTTTTGCCCAGATTATGGGCTGAATCGAGTGATTCTTACAATCTCGAGATTTTGAGGGGTCAACCAACCTTCATTTGGCCGACCTACCTCTTTTTTTGGTTGGTTATTGTTGACGCGGTCTCGGAGCTATAAAACTGCGTCTCTGCCGCCGGCAAAAGTTAAGAAGTCGTCCATGAACGAGAGTAATCGGGCGCCTCTCCGTTGCGAGTTGCGAGGATAGCGCCGGGAGGGTCTTCGAAGTCTTACCGAATTCTTGTCGGATGAAGACTTCGGTCAGATGGCAAAAATAGTAGATGATGTGCTTCGAGCTCATCAGAAGGCAGTTGCCGCGATAATTTACCGTAAAGAAGCCTCGGTCCTCCTCCTGTATGCCGAGTGTGCATTAGCCGTCCGTGAGGTCGAAAGAAACCATCCAGTCGCCGGCGCGCGTTAAGTTCTTGAGGTTCTTGAGTGTCTCGTTAGTTTGTTTGTGCTCCTTGCGGTACTTGTTAGGGGGGTTTTAGTCGAGAATGAGCCGCCATTTGTTTTCGACCGGTTTCGGGACTTAAAACATTTTTAAAACCCATATGCTGCGCTGTCCCGGCTTCCAAGCGCTTGAATACATGAATCTGGGTAGCTCGGAGTCCATGAAGTCAAGCTGTTGTTACGTTACGTCGAGCATGGAGGTGCCGTTGTTAAAAGGTGGAGGCCAACGGTCGCCGATTAAAGGTATACGAACCCCTCGACGTATCCAACTTAGAACTTGCTCGCTCGAGCCTAATTGTTTCCACTCGGAGGCTCTGTTCCGCATGCATTGACGCATGAAGTTGGAACGGTCATTGCATGACGTCGCGCGGCGGGTCACTTTATCATTTGTTATTGTCGGGGTTCTTGGGCTTCGAGTCTTTGGGGTCGGCATTGTCTCTCAATGGTAGTTTAGGCTTGGGTTGGGGTCTTGGGGTTGGGTTAGGGCGGTCCGGGGTCGGACGGTCGGGGGCATGCTGTCGGTGAGTTGTCTTGCGTGCGAAGGTAGCTCAAACGGCGGCTTTGGCGCTAGTGAGTAGGGAGTACTCGAGCGTCTTGTCGATGAAGGCTCGGTGTAGGTTGTCGTACTCGGAGGAGGCAACGTCCGGGCGCGGTTTAAGGAAACGCTCGTACGCGAGTTCCGCGAAAACGCGGTCCGAATCGCTCGTCTCCCCTCCGCCCTTGGTGCGTGGGATACCCACACACGGGCGAGCTCCTCGAGCGCGCAGTGGGTGTGGTTGCTTTGACGCATGGTGACGATCGATGCCTTGAATTTCGGTGAGTCCTTGAGGTAATTCTGAATGCCTTCCAAGGTTGATATGCTCGCCGTGTTAGCGCAAGCGGCGTAGACATCGTGACATGCCGTGGCGCGGTATTCTTCGAGCGTGGCGTCGTGCCGGCGGGCGAAGAGATGGCGGTATCATGTGTCTGGTAAGCTTCCCGATTTTTGGGCCGTCGAGATGTCGGGGGGGAGGGGTAGCTCGAGGCCTGGGGCAATGTAGTAGGGTCCCCAAAGTTATGTGTCGATGTGGTAGTCCTCATGTGGCGGGGCTGCTCGGGTCGTTGGGGGTGGGGCAAGGAGTCGCACGGTAGGGTTGATCAAGGGTCGCTCGGTCGGTAGTTGTGCGCTACGGGCGTCATGCTCCGTAACTCCACCCTTCGGCGTGTCGTCTACGCTGACGGGAATGGCTAGCCGTGTGCTGACTTGCTTTGGTGCCGTTAGTTGAGTGTTGAGGGTCGAGCTAAGCTTAACCGTTAGTTCGGTAAAGGCTTGCTGAAATCAGCCATTCAGACGCTCTTATGATGCTGCTCCGTTCGCGAGTAAGCGTTGCTCGTGTTGTATGAATTCTAACGATGTAACAAGTTCCGGCGCGTCATGAATTTCGTCTACAATATATATATATATATATATATATATATAGCCACCGTGTCAGAGCAGAGTAAAGAGTCTCGAATGTGCTAGACGCGGCCGAGTGTAAGCTGTCACCTTGCGTAGCTACGAGAGCTACGATGCATGTTACGCGAGCCGATTGGGCGAGCGCAAAGGCGAGAGGTGGCTGTTACATGCTAGATGAGTTGCTTTAGAGGTAAAGCAGGTGGGCGCCCGCCGCGGACGATTTACTGCGCTTGTGATGCTTTGTCTCCGCGCGTTGCTTTCGGCGGACTCAATATGGTACGACGTTAACTATCCGTAAAACCTCAATATTTTACCAATATAAGAATAATATCGCTAGGGATGCATGGATTACAATAAGAACAACATGAACACGGACATGAAAAAAGGGAGGGGAACCAAAAAGTAATTAATCGAAAGATCTTAAAAGAAAAGGCAGTGGAAACCACCAAGAAAAAATGAGCAAGGAGGAAAAAGCCCCACATGCCTAAGGATCCTAAGGGAGCCCGAAGAACATGAAGGCATGCCACAACATCATGCTCTCTTGCAAAGCATCGCGAAGACATGAACCCAATATATCATGAAGATGCTATACAATACAAATAAGGTATACTGTATGTCTTTATCCACTCATGTAGTGACATAATGATTAGTGGCATTAAGTATACGACGGGTACAAGAAGTACTATAGGAACGTGGACATGGAAACAAGGGTGAGAACCAAGAGGGCAAGAGTGACAATCATGACTTTAGCGCGATCATGATTATATATTTTTCCGATAATCAACGATTATTTTCGAGTGACGAGAGAATTTACACCAAATGAAACTGTGCCTACAAAAGCAGCTTGTCCATCTTTGGTTCTTCCGCATGTAACTTCATATTTACAAGAAAAGCGAAATGAATGCGCATCATCCAGCCACACACGAAGAAGCCACCAAGCTACCCATTGGTTAGGGACATGGGGGAAGCACGACAATGCAAGAGCACAACACCATAATTACTTGTGATAATAACAAAATGGAACAAAGTTAGAGTTCTGGCACATAATATATACATGTTCCTCCTTTGCATTCATACCGTCGGTTCGCTGTTACAAATTTGGTCACCGGCGAGATTCATCACACGCCCACTCTCCGTGCCCCGCGCGGGGTGCGACTCGACAACAACGGGTGTAGGTTTGTTTCCAAGCGACAATGCAACGGGACGTCAATAATCCGGATACGTGACGAGTGATGGTCGTGTGTATCATTATGTGGCATCTATTTGGTAGTTGCAGGTATGGTTATCTCCCCTACTACTAACCCGATGGGAAGGGAAGTCTAATAATAAGCGAGGAGGACAATTTGCGACCGGAGGAGCGGCATTTCTCTCGGACGAGGTGTGCATGGATCGAGTCGGGGCCGTCGACCGCTTCAACGAGGGTTGTTTTCGCATGCCTCCCCACCCCCACCCCCGGCACGGCCGGAGTCGCATAGGAGCAAAGGCGACTTAGGCCCGAGTCGACCAGGACGCGCTGACAAGCTGGGATGATCAGCGCGCTCGAGCGGTGGGAGCGGGCCACGCATTGTGGAGATAGCGACATGATTAGTTTCATGTGTACCGTTCTAGCTATATATATTTTCTAGTATCATTTTGTTTGTGCCAACGGAGAGGGATGGATAAGGAGAGCCCTTAGCAAAAAACCCTGGCCCTAATACCTGGATGGCAGTAGTGGGTACGCCCTTGAGACAATAGCCGACTTATCGTTGCTTATTGTAAAAAAGTTCAATTCCAATTACATTTTTTGGCCTCCACAAGTGGCTGCGTTTAAATCAGATGTGACACGTACGGATCAGACTCTGCCCCCACTCCTTCCATCTCCCTTGAACATTGCCGCGCGCTTTGGCGAGTCAACTCGTCATAGCGCCCCTAGAGCTCTATTCGTATGGACATAAGAACACGGGCAACGATGTCAAAAACAACTACGTGCACGGTTGAGTGCTGTCAGCTAATTCAACAGCGGGTTGGATAATGAATAACAGAGAAAGAAACACATAGTGACTATCGTCCCAAAGTGACCTCGGGATGTTCGTGATTAAAATGGGGTCAGAAAGGAGGTGGTGCGGTAGAGCTAATGCATAGCATGTGAGCATAAATGGCATAGAAGGGAAGAAAACATTTGTTTACTCTCCTCCTTAACCTTAATGGTCCCACGGCGCGCGACGTAAAGGCACAAGGGATGCTATTTAACAATATTGATCAACAGTCCGCCCGCCCCCCACCCCTCCGTGCCCACAGCTACGTTGCACACTGCCCACACGCTGCTTAGTTCCCAAGGAAAGGGAGGTGCCTCCAGTTATAGCGGAGAATATCTTTGCGGGTGATGATTCCAAGCACGCTCATGTCGTCGTCCACCACCGGTAAGCAATGAATCTGAGTGACGCAGACAAGCAGCGCTCAGACTTATACCCCGATTTCCCTCTCCTGTAATCCAAAACACCCCTGATGTAATCCCTGTACCCTCCCCCTTCCATCTGCGCGTGTTATCTCCCGGTGACTCACTCTTTCGCTGTCACAAACATCATAAGCTACACGCACGCAGCCCAAACTGAACACACACACACACACACACACACACACACACACCAGCACCTACATGCATGCGCGAGCACACAGACACACAAACCACACGCAAACACAGACACACGGGCACACACAAAATCGCATGCATTTGCGCGCGCGTGGGCACACACACACACACACACGGGCACACACACACACACACACGGGCACACACACAACCAGTTTACACACACAAATATGCTTCAATACGTATCATACACTTCGACTCATACAACAATACTCTCTTATTTCTCTCTCTCTCTCTATCGCTCTTTCTCTCTCTCTCTCACTCTCTCTCTCTCTCTCACACACACACACACACACTCGTATGTGCAGTGAATATCGACCACAGCGTATAACATGGACGGATTGTTGTAGCTGCGGACCTTTCTCACGATCATCTCATGGGCGGCCTCGTCAAAGCGGGTGCTTGACTGGACGGTAATCACGTCCGACGTCATTGCCTCTGCGCACGTCTTCGCGTTGACCTTCTGCTGATCCAAGTCTTCGGAGTAGGTACTCGCTGCGGGCGCAACCCACCACCCTTCATCAGAACACACGATCCGGAACGCAGAAGGCCCACGCACAAAACGACGGGTGGGGCGCCACTCACTCAAGCCACCTCCCTCGGTAGTGAACATAATGTCGGTTTCAGAGAGGATACCGATGAGCTTGCCGTGTGCATCCACAACGGGAGCATGGCTGAACCCTCGCTTGAGGAACAAAGTGGCAGCGTCCTCGATCGTGTCTGTGCCGCTCTAAATATGTGTGTATATGTGTGTGTGTGTGTGTGTGTGTGTGTGTGTGTGTGTGTGAGAGAGAGAGAGAGAGAGAGAGTGTGTGAGAGAGAGAGAGAGAGAGAGAGAGAGAGAGAGAGAGAGAGAGAGAGAGAGAGAGAGAGAGAGAGAGAGAGAGAGAGAGAGAGAGAGTACGTGTGTGTGTGGGTATGCGTGTGTGTATGCGTATGTGTGTGTATATGTGCGTGAGTGCGTGCGTGTGTGCGTGCAAGAGGGGATAAAGGGATACATACAAGTTTTGTCAGTAGCGTTTCCAGTTAGGAGATTAGAGGTCTGAGAGGAGGGAGGGCACACTTACCAGCATGTATGGCCTGGGAGTCATCATGAGACCCACCCCAGGCACACGGTCCTTGTTGAGCGCCTGCACACGGGCGACGGACAGGCGCGCGCTGCGGGGGGCCTGCATCCTATGCGTGTTGAAAAGGCGAGCGCTGCTGGGCGGCCGGAGGGACGCGGTAGATGCCATCGTGAGAGACGCCATTTCGCTGGGGAGCAAACAGCCTGGCACAATAGTAAATGTAGGCAAGCAGCGTCAGCCTCACATTGCATTGTTACAAAAGCCATAACCAAAAAATCTCATCACCCCTCCCCTTCCCCCCGCCCCACACACACATTGCCATTCAAAAGTGTAATTGAATTAGACAGCCATCGAATGACCCCCCAGCCCCCCCAACAACAGACAGACACACGCACAGATATATATATATATATATATATACCAACACACACATACACACACACACATAATAACACATACGAACACACACACACACACACACACACACACACACACACGCATACACAAACACACACACACACACACACACAAGCACACACACACACACACACACACACACACACACACACACACACACACACAAGCACACATAGCCATGACTGCACATACGCGTCTATACGTTACTGAATGAAACAAGTCAACCAACAAATCAAAGATGGTCGAAATGATATAAATGGAACGAGGCCCACATGTTGGCTTTCCCTGCCACAAATGAGCACATCGAGTTTCCCCCACTAGCCCTTCTCACAGTTACGTAAGTAAATATGAGCGCGCAGTGAACATGAAGTGTCACGTTCCATGTACGTTGTTAATTTCGTCAGGCTCGTTGTTAGTTAAGTAAGGTGTCTTTGTCTACGATGGCGAGGAGGACGGCCGTAGGATGTGCGGGTGCTAGCTGCTGACGGAGGCGGTGCACGGGAGAGTTGTCGGTAGCGCCTGAGGAAGGGTGACGAGAGGGGTGATAGCCGCTATCGGCGTCGAGTTATATAGTCATTATCGTATCGATGCGGCGCGCGAAAACTCGCGAGCAGAGCCAAGGACGCGGACTATCACGTGCACGGTCGGAAACCTAGCTTTCCGAGGGTTCCTCCCATCATTCGCGAGAGGCCACGCCGCCTTCGGGGCTTGCGTGGAGTGAAGCACTGCAGGGACAGGGGGAGGGAAACGGACCTTGGTTTGGAGGCCTGCAGTTTGTGCTTGGGGTCGCGGAGAGGGTAGCGGCGGGGTGACTTTCTGAAGGGGCGGTGGCGGTGCTACGTTTGTTGCTTGATGTGGCGGGAGTAGTGAGGATCGCGTCATCCTTTCTCCTCGCGAGCAGCAGCACCGCCCGATGAACTGGCGCCTCGCTGTGCTGCCTTGCTGGCGGCCCCGGAGCGGACAATACATAATAATATCCGTATACATGAAACATTATATTTAGGTGGCCTCCGCTCCTTTTTCTTATAAGAAATTCACTAAATAATATGTTCAGCAAATAAACTCGGACATCCGGGTAGCGCGACCACCCATAATCCGTACCCGTAGTCCAACGTGATTGAATATCAAAGTCAAAAACGTAAGGTACCAGGTAGTGTACAAGAACAATGAAAAAAGGACATGCATGTACAATCATTAGTAATACCCGCTAACATCTCTTTTGTCAATGGTATCTCTAATGTCAAGGCCGACTAACTCTGCCCCATAAAAGTGATTGGTAGACCACAACTACTCACATAACTTCGCCCTTAGGGCATCCATGGTAATCTATTAGGGCTTTAGGGCATTCTAGGACAGTATGGGGTAAGATTGGTGCTAGGCAGCAACCTTTTGGTCAACAAAACTTGGTGCGGGTCGAGCGATCAGTGCCGCATCGCTCGATCTTACAACTAACGCACCGAACACCACCTGTCCCACCAAGCCCCCACTAGCCTCAAACTCGGTCTTTAAGCTGCCCTTTTTACACCAATCGACAATCAATTGAGTGGACTGCCGGGTCCATGCGTTTGTGGCAAGTATGAATGAGACGTTGCACGATGCGAGTCGACGCCGCTCTGACAGGTATGTGCGCCGAGTATTTTGAATTCAGTACTGTTTTTTGAAAAGCTCATGCAAGCACCCACCAAAGCGCATGTGCTATATCCCCCCTATGCGTGCCAAATTTTCACACGACGACGGCTTCCTGAAATACAATCATTCTATGACTTGCACAGAATACGGGTGGCTGCCAAGCCACGTTCGTCCGTGGGCTCCTCTTCACCATTGTCGGGAACAAAGCATGTGCCTGTGTTGGTGGGAGTCGAGCGACCGACGAGGCAGTCGGTCCCTTACGTCAACCTCGACAAAAAGCAAAAAGAACAGCTTTTTCAGCTAGCGTGCAGTCGTTGGGCTCAAGGGAGGGAGGACGGTGTTGGTATGTTGGAAGCCGGTTTGGCTGTTGCCAAGGAGCTCAGAGTAACGGTGGGATCGCCTTATTACGGCGCGCTAGAGATGGGCGTGTACATGCGGACGAAAAAAATGAAGGACCTACTCGACTTGGCATCGGCCGCCTCCCAAGAGGAGAACATACAACTCACACCACCGGCTACACAAGACGACAATGATATGGAGGGAGTAGCAGCACAAAATGACTGGCAACACATCACTGGTGTGGACATTGGTGCACACAGGAGGGGGAATACTGGTCGGAAGACTAAAGCGTTTGGAGCAAAGCGTGCAGAGGAGGAGTCTCACCTCCGATTTAAGGGAGCGCCAACGTGGATAGATTACCGCGACCGAGTCTATAAGGCAGTTAAAGCGGCTCATCAACACAGGATAGACAGCCAAGGCGTCAGTATCTCATCTGCAACGACACGTGCCGGTGCGGAACTAGCGAATATGGTATTGTGATAAGTCACCGCCAACTCATGCGGAAGCTACAAGAAGCCAATCTTACCGGAGAGTCTCAGCCGCCGGAGAAGCCTGGAGGCGTCTTCATGCCTTTCGAGTTGGAAAAACGCATAGCTTGGGTGATTCGAGAGCTGCGAAAGAGGAAAATGCCAGTTTTTAGACGTGATATCTTAGCGTGGGCAATGCCACACCGCTAATGCCTCCACACGCACCTGCCACATGCGAGAAGACTTATCTAAGTCAACATTCCTTAACGATTCATGGTTTAGGTGTTGATGACGACCCTATTACAAGGCCTCAAGTTGCCGGGGGTGATCACAGGTTAATACTTGTGTAGCGGGATCGGGCAATTTTTTCACGCGGGGTTGCTTGACATTAGTGTTTTCAACTAACGCTGGACCTACCTTACTTTGGGGCCTTCTCATGTAATCAAAAACACGGATGGGACAAATTTCACCAAGTGACCACGTCTGTTAAGACCTATAGAGAAGGTTTAACTACTTTGTCCGTGCTCATCTGGTTCTTCTTGTAAGCAAATAAATTTAACTACTTTGTGGTGGTGTTGCTATGTATAGGTCATCGAAAGGCATGTTCGAGTGACCGAGCGTTAGTCCCTACTTGACATTAGAGATGTTAGCGGGTAGTTTACATAATACGATGGTACAGCTGGACTTTTTATTCCGCATCCCGCGGCATTTGACATGCCTCCCGCCCCCATCTTTTCCTGTCTGCACGTCGACTGGTGAACGCCGCCCACAGCCCCGACAGCGCCACGGGAAGCGCCAGGGAAGGCAGCAATATCGACCTGAAATTAAACGCTGAGAATTTTTTTGACGGAGCCCGCGTGTTGGCTTTATAAAGCGCACCGTTCCGTCGACGACCGAGGGGGCGGAGGGCCCGGCTCGAGTTCTCGACACCATCCGCAAAACGTCGCGGCTATCACGCGCACTGCGCGTAGAACTCGCGGAGGACAAGCGACGCCAGCATGCCACCGTAAGACCTTGATTGACGACGTCTGCTCCATTCCATCTGTTACCTCACCAGTTTGCTGCTCTCGTGCCGTCTCGTCGAACTGCCCGTACCGTTCATCGATGCCGTACTGAATGTAGCTTTGTAGTGCCTGTCACTGAACCGGCGGGGCTCGATGACTGTGGCTGCTGCTTCCCCGCAGGAAGGGACGCGGGAGGGGCAGCGCCGCAGCAGTGGTGCAGGATGACGAGCCGGAAGTGGACGAGAAAACGGGGTTACGGCTCTGGCGGAAGGTGCACCTCAGGTACTTATCGACTTTACGAAGCGCTGCGAACGGAAACATTTTCATCTGTATCCATTCGTGGCTGTATGTGTGCTTCAGTTCTGGTGCCCACAAGCTGTTAATGTGCGCCTTGTGGGATTGCATGCATATAGAATCAAGTTCGAGGCGGACCTCAAGCCCTACGTGGCCCCACCACCGCCTGAGCCCTCCGCTGAGCCTGAACCAGGTGAACACCCCTCCCCCCCTCTCTCCCCTCTCACCTTCTTCCCTTACCGCTCTTTATCTCCTTCCTCACATCTGCTGATCTCCGGAGCTGTAGCTATAGCTTCATGTCTGAGGAGGCTGTAACCTCAGGCATGGGAATGAAAGGTGCTGAGGGCTGTGCTGCCATATGTCCGTTGCTGGCTTGGCAGTGGCTGATGTGAAGGGAGGGAAGAAGGGTGCAGCGGCGAAGGCGAAGGGGGGAGGGGCAGGAAAGGGGGGTGCGCCCGTGGGGGAGCCAGGGCTACCGACGAGGTCGCTCAGTCTCAGCTGGGCGATGCTTTCGGGTAGCATATACAAGTGGGCTGCTTGGCCGGCTGAGCCCTCGGCAGAGGGAGCAGCTCCTGTGGCAGGTAGAGCAAAATAATGTTCTGAAACACGCGCACACCGGACACACACATGCACACACTGAAATGGCATATCCAGCAACTGTACCACGGACGCGCAAAAGCGCATGCGCACATTCACACATGCATCGCCACACACACACATGCACACCCACGCCCACACCCTCCCACACACACGCGCGCGCGCTCGCGCGAACCTACACACAGCGGACACACACTCACGCACATACACACATACACACGCGCGCGCGCGCGCACCTACCCCCACCCACACACAATCACGCACACACACACACACACACACACACACACACACACACACACACACACACAAGCGCGCGCGCACACACCCACACACACACAAACACACACACATCACACACGCACACAAACACAAAAACACACACGAA
This sequence comes from Tetraselmis chui, assembly GCA_026401115.1. Classification (NCBI taxonomy): domain Eukaryota; kingdom Viridiplantae; phylum Chlorophyta; class Chlorodendrophyceae; order Chlorodendrales; family Chlorodendraceae; genus Tetraselmis; species Tetraselmis chui. Next base: position 82,649 of record JAPMLY010000559.1, read on the forward strand.
TACACACAAACTCAAATCGCATGTTCAGGCACTCTATTACACACACACACACGCGCACGCATACACACACACACACACACACACGAAAGCGCGCGCACACATACAAACACACACAAACACACACACACACAAACACACACGCACACACACACACACACATGCACAGGCAAATGCGCATACACACATACAGACAAAAAAAAACCACGCATACGCGCAAGCACAAACATATTCACATGTACACATACATAGACAAATACGTATACGCGCGCGCACACACACACAAGCGCGCGCGCACGCACGCACACTCACACACATGCACACACTCATGCGCGCACACACACACTCACACAGTGAGACACGCACAGACACACACACACACACACACACACACACACACACACACACACACACATAAGCACACAAACACACACACACACACACACACACTAACACACACGAACACACATGCCTATATAGCATATTCGCGCTCTCTCTCTGATCGTCATACATACATGAATAAGCATAAGCATACATACACACATGCACAGAGAGAGAGAGAGAGAGAGAGAGAGAGAGAGAGAGAGAGAGAGAGAGAGAGAGAGAGAGAGAGAGAGAGAGAGAGAGAGAGAGAGAGAGAGAGACGTGAACACGCACACGCGCAAACTCATTGCTTGTAGGTTTTTAGTGATACTTACCTCGCGTGTACGCTGTTGGAACGAAGCGCCCCTGTGTTTCATAATCACAAGCATTTATTTGCTCCCCTCATTGTTGATACAGTGGAAGCAGATGCGAGCTCCCCTGCCTGTAACCCGGAATTGCCTCCAGAGGGTATTGTGTCTGCATTCAAGGTAAGCACGGTTGCTGCGGAAAGACGTCGTGTGCCCGCGCACCATATGCTTGACTATCTCGCGCCTTGCAGGAAAGGAAAGTTGCGTGCACATCCTCCAATAGCTAGCACAATATATACTCACAGCATGACGAGAACGCCCACCCATCCGAGTCTTGTGCATATGTAGAAATTCTCTGATCACCCATGGGCGCATTCCAAAGGACATTGAATGTGTTTTGACGCACAAAATGCCCCATAACATACACAGGCACCCTGTTACATCGCACCTAGCGGAGCATCATAAGCACACACATCGCGCATCGCAGTCTCTCTCTCTCTCTCTCTCTCTCTCTCTCTCTCTCTCTCTCTCTCTCTCTCTCTCTCTCTCTCTCTCTCTCACACACACACACACACACACACACTCACGCCCTTAACAATCGCTTCACTTTCTATCTCTCACACAAACACCCAGTTAAACACACACTCTCTCACTCACACACTGTGATAAACACACTCTTCTCATCCTCTCGCTATTTTTTCGCTCATACACACACATACACACACATACATTCACTCTCTCTCTCTCTCGCACACACACATACACACACACAAACGCTCTTTCTATTGGTTCTCTCCCATTTGCTCTCTCTCTCTCACACACACACAAACACACACAGAAACACACACACACACACACACAGCTTTTCCCTCATGCACAGACGTACACACTCTCAGTCGTTCCATCTCACTCGCTTTCGCATACCCACACGTGCTATCGTCTTCTTGGTACTACGCCCTCTCTATATCGCCTTCACATGCGCTCTCTCTCTCTCTCTCTCTCTCTCTCTCTCTCTCTCTCTCTCTCTCTCTCTCTCTCTCTCTCTCTCTCACACACACACACACACACACACACACACACACACACACACATTCCCTTTCTTGCCCCACCCAGCAGACACAGACACGCCCTTACTCTGCTCCCCCTCTCTTCCCGCCCCCCGCCCTATTTATCGCTATCTCCGACATATATTCACAAACTCTTCTTCCCACACACACAAATACACGCACATATGCACATCGATACATACACATACACACTCATTCACAGTCGCACACTCCCTCATCTTCTTCTTAACGGGACTATAACCTCTCCATCATGAAACAACACGCGTGCAACTCTTGAGGCACTGACAATCAATGGCTGCTCGTGTTGTGTGTGCAGGGGAGCCTGAAAGAAGGCGGCCATTACTCCCTCAGCTGCACGCAACCTTTAAAGAGCAACGAGGCGCTCGTGAATGCGATGATGGACGCTAACGGATTCATGGAGGTGCAACTAAGCCAAAAGACGGGGGCGGTGGCGGGCCTCGCGGAGGAGTCCACCGTAGAGGCAGCGCTGCAGCTTGACGTCTCAGAGTACGTCCCTCACTGAGATGCATTCGTTGTTTGTGAGAGTGACCACTGCCGTGCCTAACTTAAAATACATATTTGTGTGAAGCGGAATGGACAATGTTCGCAATTAGCTTCTGATGCCTTTCTTTGTGTTGGTGTATGTCCCAATGTAGCTTTGCAATGTGACGCTTTATACGGCGTGTTCCCGTCTTGTGCAGCTTGTTGTTGCAGGAACAGACTGTTGTGAAGGAGTGGCGTGATAATGGGGACCTCTTTGCTGCTTCCCAGCTCCCTCCCCAGCTCGCAAAGGTGAGCGGCTACGCTCATTCCTTGCACGGCTTGCTACCTCACCTTCAGAGCTGCATTTTCTGCGGTCTGAGCAGTAATTGTTCTTGTGCTTTCTTTGGCAGGAGTTTTCGAGGGTGGCGATGTCGTTAGAGGTGTGGAGCATCGCCATCGTTCCACCCGAGCCACCTGCTCCCAACGCCAAGGTGACCAACACCCCTCCACCTCACACCCACATCCACATTCACCCATCGTCATTGTTGCATTGCCACTCTTTTTGACGTCACGTATGTTTTTGTCAATTTGTTTCCTGTCCTGCCTCACCTGAGTGACCGCATTGTGTTGAGCTTATATGTATGTTTACGCACTTGCAGAAGGCGCCTGCTGTGCCAGTGACGCCACCCACACCCATCGAGCCCGTCCCAGCCGAGCCGGTGTCATTGCTGACGCCAGACTTGGCGGCGATGCTGAACCCGTTGGTGTTGCGCCCCATCACGGTAAGTCACCCATCAACCCCCGCCGCTTCCTACCCCATCATAACTCCTTTTCTCTCCTAAGTAGCCCTCGTTACTTGCCTCCCTCCCCAAAACACTGTTTGACTCCGCCCGCCACGGCTACGAGATACATGTTATTCCATCCCTGGACTATCCTGAAACGTCATCTCCATCCCTTCATCGTTTTTGCGCCATGGTCACCAACGCCAACACCCGCCCATTATCATCATCCCCATTCGCTATTTTCACTCCCTGAGGTCTACGAGCGCTCTTTGTGCTCTCGCCCACCACTCAGACTCTCGCATCATCAATCATCAGCCATCGCCCACACCATCATCGTCGCCATCGATCGCCGTAACCTTTATCGACCCCGCGAGCATGCATGCAACACCCCGCTCACGACTGCAGCTATCCACATTCAACCATGTTAGCATATCACTTGCCATCATCAACCCAAACAACACCCTACACCAGCTGTCACTGATCGCACACCCCCTACCCATTACTGCACATGCTACCACTGCCATCCATCGTTCTCCCTCACTCCTCATTCATCACCGCCACAGCCATCATCCTGGATGCCATTATACCACCTCCTCTACCACCACCGTCACCACCGTCAAGAGCAGAAGCAGCGTAATCTAATCCATCTTCACGTGGATGTTTTTTCGCTGTCAATGGCATCTCCAGCCGCCGTCTTAAGTTATCAACACACTTTATTTGTCTACGCACCCAGTTGGTCGCTCCGCTGCTACTGACGGAGGCGCGCGGCGAATAATTGCCGTCTCGTCTGCTCTTTGCTTTTTAATTCAAACCCGTCTCCGCAGGTACGCGACCTGCCGGACTTCCCAGCCACGCGTGAGCAGATCGACACGGCGTGCTATCCGATGACGCTGCAATATTTCTTTCCGGAGCCAAAGCCGACGCGAGCGAGCGTCCACCCGGGTCTCCCCGCCCCCTGGCGTATTCCCCCCGACGCCGACCTCCTGGACGAGCCGTCCACTCGCGACTGCCACTTCAACTCCCGCGACATCATTTTGCTCGGCAACTGCGACTTGGACGCACTGTCGCAGCAATGTCGAGAGGCGCCGTTGGAGATTCACGTGCACGACAGGCGCGCGCTGCCGGAGGAGCCGGAATTTAAGTTGAAGAACGTGCCGCCGGAGTTTCGGAAGCCGCCGTATTGGAACCCGACGGACGAGGAGCGCGCGGAGGAGGAGGCGAGGAAAGCAGCGGCAGCGGCAACGGAAGCTGCGGATGACGGAGAGGAAGGCGGCGAAGCACCTACGATCGTCGAGGATGACGACGACGGAGAGGTGTTTGGGACGGCCAAGGTGACCCGACTCCTTTTTCCTAAGTATTTTTTCTTTGTATAGCATTGGCTGTTGTATGGCTTTACATTTAGGTTTACATTGCTGTTGTGTCGCAAGTATTTCGACTGAGACCGATGGCTAATAGGGCCATAACGTTTTGCTGACAGTGTGTTTCTGATGACAAGCACTGTCGAGGATGGGTTTTATGACCCTAATATTCTCCCCTAAAGCTAACTAACCCTAAACAAGTACATACACGCTGAGTAATGTTGAGCCCTGAGTTTATGTTTCGGCCATTATTTGCTTAAATCTCCCACCCTTCACTTTTTTCGGATGTTTCCGGCACCTTTTACACATTATTAAGGTGCGATGGCCTAAACAAATACTGTCACATGTCACAGGTCAACTGGCACGTCACACATTTATGCACCCTCCGTCCTTGCATATTAATTCTTCTATGGCCTTGAGAACTACTAGACGATGTCACAGGAGACATGATAGCAGCGGCGAACCATGGATCCGAACAAATAAAAGAATGAAAAATAAAAACGTATTATAATTAAATTGAGCATGTTACGAATAAATTGGAAGCAGTATAATGAGACGAACATCAAATAATGGCTTTGTGTTATGATCCTTAATTGAACTGTTGTATTGTTGGCACTGATTATTTGCCGGTCAATGTGGTGCAGCAAGGCATTGGCATTTGATGCTCGCCGTCAATGTAATGTGCATGGCTATAGATCATTCGCGCCGTGCGTAGTCCCGTGCCAAAGTCGTTGTCTACTAATTCGGAGAATGTGCGCGTTTTTTCTACGGCTTTCAGCTGTCGTTGGCGGACCTCGTGAAGGGGTACACGCGAATCGAGACGGACATCCAGGTGCAGCCGACAACCACCATCCGCGGCGCCGCCGGCCTGGAGTGGAACACCCGCCCGGGGCGCTACCTGCAGGCCGGCACCGAGCTGAGCATATCCGTCCGAACGGCCGTCCCGCTGCCGGAGATGAAGGGTGACTTCCCGCCCGCCGTTTCAACTCCCATTTCATATTTCCACTGTCGCAAACTACCCACACCCACGATGCGGTGCTCAATGCTGATTTAAATAATGACGTACTGTTTATCTGATGATGTGCGGGCCGCTACAGCGGATGAAAAAGGCACTAAGATGTACCGTTTTCCGCTTTATTTGAAATTGATTGAAGTAAACTATGGTTCAATATGATTTATAGAGTGTTGATTTGGTTACAGGCAGAGAGTACCGCCGGCGCAATTTCAACCGCATCGTGTTTCTGATGGATTACAAAGATGTGGAGCTCTTCTTGCGCATCGAGCGCGCGGTGAAGGCGTGCAACATCGTCACGCTCGACTTGTTGCCGCAGCCATCCGAGGACTCACAGGCGGCGGGCGAAGAACGTGCGTGCAATCGTGCTCCCCCCCCCCCCCCCCCCCCCCCCCCCCCCCCCCCCCCCATATTTGATGCTTTGTCAATTAACCAATGATAAATAAGATTGAACTCATATCAAAATACTTCGCGTCGAAACAATGAACAATTTTATTACAGAGAATTACACGCTAACGGGAGAAAAACAAACTTACTAATATGACATCGTGATTTTTGTGGTTGCTTACTCTGTGTTTCTATGTAATCGTTATTATAAGAACGACGGGTGTGTGCCGCCTATTTGTCTCATTTAATGCGTTATTGAGTAGCTAAAATGACGCACGGCGCAAATGGGGTACGATTTGAAACACATTCTGATTCCCATTTGAATCGCTGTCCAACTTTCAGTCAGCAACTAAATCAGATTCGTGGTTGATACTACATGTGTTACCTGCTAATGAAACATAATGCTTGAACGCATGTTTGCTTATGAGATATATGATACGAACTTTGGTTATCATTATTGGTCGCAATGTTTACTCAATTGATGTTTTGCAGGGATCAACAATAATATTACATTACTTACAAGAATATATAATTTTGAACAATTAGAAAAATTAAGTATAGGTAAATGGAATTGAATGCAGATATAAAAGAATGAAACCCATATTAAATAACTCGCGTCGGCTATGAACTGTGTCTTTACCTGTTTGGATCACTAATGTCTGTGTCGCCCTCCTCTCCCTGCCTCGTCGTGGTCAGTGGGGCCGGAGGCAGCAGGCCTGGAGTCCGAGCCCTCCCTTGCGACGGGCGTGTCCGGTAAAACTCCGCCCGGCTCTTCGCAGTCGAGGGCCACCGCTGCCACGCCGCAGTCGTCGAGAAAATCGACGACGGCAACGCCGCCGGGAAGCGCTGCAAAGGCGGTCGCGTCCGGAACGACGACGACGACAGCGACAGAAGGTTTCGGAGTCGAAGTTGACGACGGCGGCGACAAACCGAGTATCCCCTTCCCGCCGCCGCCCCCACCTCGCGGCCACCTTCAGGAGCTGGAGGTGTCGCTGTTTGTGCAGCAGCAGCTGTCGACCTACAAACTGAGCGACGCCGAGCGAGTCGACCCCGACTCCGACGTCCTCACCGGCTGCCACGTGATCGACTCCAAATGGCGAATGATCATCCTGGAGGGCCTCCACTGGGGCGCCATGAGTCTCGTACGACACCGCCGCAGCCAATGCATTTATTTTGTGCTGACCCAATCGATGTTCTACAATTTCCCCCATTTATTTTCATTTATCGACTCGTTACAAGCGACGCTAATTCTAATATTCTTCGATCAAGTACACACCTCATTGTCTTACTCACCTGCTTGACACACAAATTGCGGTGCGCTGCTTGGATTCAATTCTCAGGGTTTGCTTCGACACCCCCTCGAGGCTCTTTTTATTCCATATTCTATTGAGTTTGTTTGACTTTATCGACTCGTTACAGCGAAGATTGCGTTCCATTTTAAAGTCGATTCTTTACAGCGGCGATGATTGTTACATTCTTCGAAGTATAAACTCTTCATTGTCTTACTCACCGCTAGGACTATGTTGATTGCGTTGCTTGGATGCGATCACAGATTTTGTCCATCGCTGCGTGGGCGCTGAAAAATCGGAGCCCCATCGAGGGCGGTCGCCCGCGGAAGGTCCTTTACAACGCCAAATTCAGGTGACAGGGTCGGAGGAACCGAGATGCTGCCGCTGCCCACCACTCCCCCCCCCCCCCCCCCCCATCGCGCTCACTTGACGAAGAGTGGCACATAGCAAGTATGAGTATGATTAATGATACACATTGATTGGCACATCTCATCAACATGTCAAGCATTTTCTGTAAACAATTACATCTGACGATCCCCGCGCTTTCTCCACCCCGACAGGTACCCCCATCGCCTGTTTTGCTCGTTGGGTGTCAACCTGTGGATCATCAAGCTGCGAGCCCCGCTGCCCAAGATCTTCTCCAACCCCGCCTCGTGGGCTCAGGTGAGACATCACGCACATATATATGTCCGTTATGTTATGGAATTGATGCGATACTTCGCAGGCTGATTGGTTTGGCGACTGACCATGTGCGGTGTTCATTTGTCGCAGGGAATGGTTCGGGAGCAGTGCAAAGAGGGCATCCGCCGGCTGCACATGCTGACGCAGGCCACTTACATGCGCCAGGTGAGTGACTGTGTATAGATCGCAATAGTGGTCAGCGCGCGTGCATGAAAAATGACTGCTGCCCCATATTGTCAGGTAACGAGGAAAAAGTAAATGGGTCGGTTCTATATTATTTACACAAACAAACGTGTGTGTGTGTGTGTGTGTGTGTGTGTGTGTGTGTGTGTGTGTGTGTGTGTGTATGTATGTATGTGTGTGTGTGTGTGTGTGTATGTGTGTGTGGGTGGGGCGGGCGGATGGATGGGTAAATGAAAAGGTAAATTAATGAAAAATTTGCTAAATCAATGAATGAATGGATGGAATAAGTGACATAAAACAAGCGAGGTGTGTAGATAGCAAATGATATAACAAGCGAGGTGTTAAGATAGAGGGGCTATAGATAGCAAATGGAATAGGATGATTTCCGGAATTCAGTATTGGTGCATTGAAGGGCTCAGTCACAGGAGTGTACGGGCGCAGATTGTGATGGGTGAGGGGTGCACTCGACCGTGGCGGTCCGCTAACTGCGATTACTTTGCGGGGATTGTAGGTGGATGAGAACAACTGGATGCCGACGGACGTGCAGCTGGGACTCGTGGACAAAAAATTTGGCGGAGAGCTAACGCGAGAGGACGTACTGGTGCGATGCTGTAAAATTTATCGTTTGCGTAGTCTGTCTCAGGGGTGAGGGATCAATGCTTAGGCGCGCGCGCGCGCGCGTGTGTGTGTGTGTGTGTGTGTGTGTGTGTGTGTGTGTGTGTGACCTTGTATGTGTGCATGAGGGATTGCGTGTGTATGTGTGTGTGAGTGAGTGTGTGTGTGTGTGTGTGTGTGTGTGAAGAAGTGTATGTGCACGTCTGTGTTTCCTTGAGTGCAAGTGTATGCGTGTATGTATGTATGTTTGCTTTTGTGTTAGTGTGTGTGCGTGTTTGCGTGTGTGTATGTGTGTATGTAGGATTGAATTATTGTTTGTCCGTGCGAGTGTTTACTTGAGTGCAAGTGTATGTGAATGTGTATATGTATGGTTTTTTTGTCTCTGTGTGCATACCAAAGTATGTATGCGCGTGCTGAGCTGGGAATGGTGAACGGCGCAGGGGTACTCAAGAAAAAGCAAGCGCAGACCGAGGGAGGGCAGCATGAGTCAGGCCATCCACGCGGTGCAAAGCGTGAGCAGCTCAGGAACAGATAACGCTCGGAGGAGGACTTGGAAGGTGACCGCGGGGGTCGCCTCAGCTCTCTTCAGCTCAGTAATTGATAGACTGACTGAGCAGCATCAAACAACATACGTTCTAACTTTATTGTCAAACGCTCGTCACTGTGGCTGACAGCAGCTTAGTGCAGATCATACAATAGGTCATATGACAATTTGTCGCATACTTTCACACGCCTACGACTCAGCGATTCCGCACCACTGATGTCGTTCCCTATAAAGTCTTATAAAGGTGAAGAAATGCATTTATTTCTATTCGTTTATTATTATACTCTTGGTGGATTTTATTTCCTATTTTTATACAAAGGCAATTTTATGTAGCGCATTCGTGATAATTGCTTTATGTATCCACCGTTGGTGCATTGACCCTCTGAATCTAAGGTGTGTTGCCAATGGTTGTCGCTTGGATGGTCGAGCAGGCGCCCACCGACCACAACAACACTCGTTATCTGTCAGCGAAGGCGACGGCGGCCGCACGGCGTGCAGGCACCGACTGGAACGCCGACTACGCCCACATGCTCACCGAACTGGAGCACACAATGCAGCCGCTGCGCGAGGGGTGGGCCTCATGGAACCCCTACCGAACGGCGGCGAAAGAGCTTGAGGTCTGTCGGTGTTCGGCTGATGCTGCTAATTTACGGGGGGGGGGTCCATATTCTGTAAAACAGACGATTATCTTTTGAGAATTGTTTGAGTGTGAGTAATGCGAGATTTTCTTTTCGACTTTATTTGATGAGGGTCACCTCATATTTTTAATGAAGTATACACATTTATTTTTTGCTTGATGTGATCTGCCACGCCGATGCTTATTATTTTATTTTTTTGCGTATGCATTAACGTTCGAACTGATAATGCTCGATTTCCGGGTGTCTTGGTAACAATGTCGCCAATCCTAAAATTGCACGGCTTCTGTGTCTTGCGATGGTGGGACGACCTTTCACCATCGACATTACATTGAGCTTGCAAAAATAATACCCTTGGATGGAGGTTTTCTATTATTCATCACGTCTCGATGTTCACTGTAACGTTCGTAAGATCTGACAAAACATTCCCATGTTTTTTGGTGACGGACAAGTGCGACGGACGCTGATGTAATTCGTGTTTATATTCCCGAACGAGGTTTTTCGCTAGGGAAGCAAATTTACTTTTTCCTGATATAAATGCCCACTTATATGAAGAAGGGTACTTTTTGGAACTCGTTATTTTGCAATCCGCTCTTAACACCCCAATTACTCGTATTTGGGCTGGTGGTGAATAGGGTAGGTGGTCATTCCCGTTTTGTGTTGACATTCAGTGGGTGAAAGGTAAAATTAAATGGGCGCCTCGGAATTAATCGGTACAATGAATCGATGTTCTTTAAACTATTTTGTCCCTCAAATTGTCAACGGTGGCGATGATGCTTAAGCTCGACCCGCCCATGTTCTCTTTAGTATGGAAACCCTCTACATAATTGGCATCCATGTTGCTGAGATGTGACGCAATGTTTAATCTCGAGAACATTATTAACGTTTTCCAAAACATCATATTCTTGACGCCGATTATTATTTTGTGTTGCCATCGTCATAGTTAATGGAGCAACTCTCCGATTCGTCGATTTCTCTTTACATAAAGAGACTGTCTCCTTCTTGGAAAATGAGGATGCTTCATTGACACTGTTCAAATAATACGCTACAATGTTGACAAAACTCTACTATTGCAAATTGTCGTCACTCTTTGTGGGCTACATTGAATTGATATTTGCAAAAACAATGGTGGGAGGAATTCAGTAACCTGACCCTCCGACGAAAACTCTGTACTAAATCAGAGTGTAAACTTTTACTGTGGGTTGGCGGGGTCGTGTTTTGACCTGTTGTTTGTGTGTGTGTGTGTGTGTGTGTGTGTGTGTGTGTGTGTGTGTGTGTGTGTGTGTGTGTGTGTGTGTGTGTGTGTGTGTGTGTGTGTGTGTGTGTGTGTGTGTGTGTGTGTGTGTGTGTGTATGCAGGAGATGGTGCGGACTGGCGCGTTGACGTTGCAGGAGACAGAGGTGGCGCGGGGTGCGAGGGAGCGGCCGCCCATTCCTGGCACAGTGAGCAAGGAGAAGTCGCTCAACCTGGGATGGTACCCCCACGACAAGCCCTTCCTGTGGCCCTACCCCCAAGTATGCTCACACCCCCCATTCAAACCTTCGCCTGCCGTCGCTTGAGTACTTCCACGTGTAATTAATTACAAATAGATGTGTATATAGAAAGACAGAACATATTGTTTTGTTATTTATTTTTAACGCAACCCTTTTAATGTCATCGCCGTCATGATGTCGACCCGCAGGAGCCCTCTGCGTTCAACAAGCACCCGAAGCAGCCGAGCGGCGCGCGCGTGGAGGAGCTGGGTTACCCTTGGGTGGAGGGCGAGATGCAGCGGCCAGTGGGACTGCGGCCCATCAACGCGGGCGGCGAACCTTTTCAGGTGACACCCCGACCCCGCAAAACAACACATCAAAGCATTGGTTTCGGAGCACCGTCGCTACCTTTTGGAATGTCAACCCGTTCCATAAATTTAAGGGTTGATAACGAGTTTGGGTCTTTGTTTTTAAGGTCTATGGTATTAGGGTGTACCCTAATTCAAGTCTCGAGAACCCTATTAGTGGGGCTTTTGTTTTCGATGTCTGTCTTAGATTATGGTAATTGGCAGCTGCTGATGTCACTCAACGGTGTGACCGAGAATATGGCGGTGTTGCTGGTGATGGTAACGCGGCAGACCATCTTTGGCGGCGAGGATAAAGAGTTGTTCGGGAAGGACGCCGAGTATTGGAAGACGGTGTTCATCGGCGGCGACGGGCTGCAGGCGGAGATGGAGCAGGACAAGGCGAGGGAGAAGGAGGAGTGGGAGAAGAAGGTGCGTGTGGATGGGGCGGTTGTTGTGTGCATGTATGACGAAATGATGCAAGTAAATCGTGGTTTGTTTATGTGTATGAACGTGTTTGACTAAATAGTGTACGTGATGTTACAATGCCTCTGCGATGAGTCACTGTTTGCGTATGGGGACGTGTGGCTTTACGTATGTGTGTAATTTCATAAGTTTTCATTTGTCGTCAATATTGTATATGTATGTGTGGGTGTTTATAGATTAAAAAAATCCGCGTACTTTGTGTATGCGGGTCGCGTGCGAACGGGTGTTTGCGTTTGTGCAAGCAAGGCTGAACGCAGGTGCGCGCGGGCATATGTGTTTGTGTGTGCGGGTGAAGGTATGCACGTTTACCTGTGTGCGTGCGTGCGCGCGCGCGTGTGTGTACACGGAGATGAGCACGCGCATCTGCGAGTTTATTTTACAGTTGAGGTCGAACTATCGCGTTTCCTGTGAAAATGCTGATTCGGTGTGCATTTCTGTAGGCAGATGTGTTGTTTCCATTAAACACGCAGAGGCTGCAATGTTAGATCTGATTTATTGGGCGATCTTGTGTGAGTGTGTGTTTTTGTACGTGCGTGAGTGAATGAGTGTGAGTATGTGTGAGTATGTGTGTGTGTGAGTGTGCGAAAGTATGTGAGAGTTTGTTTGAGTGTGTGTGTGTGTGTGAGTGAGTGGCTGAGTGTGAGTATGTGCGTGTCAGTGTGTGAGAGTAAGTGCGAGTGTATGTTGTGTGAGTGAGAGTTTGAGATTATGTTTGAGTGTATGTGAGGATGTCTGAGTGTGTTGTTTAAGTGAGTGTGTGAGTGTATGTTTGTGTATGAGTGTGTGAGGATGAGTGAATGAATAAGAGTATGTGTGAGTGTGTGTGAGTGACTGCGCGTGTATTTGTGTGAGTGAGTGCGTGAGAGTATGTATGATTGTGTGTTTGTCTTTGTGAATGTGTGTGAGTGAGTGTGAGAGTATGTGTGGGTGTATGCTTGTGTATGTCCGTGTGTATGAATATGCGAGTATATGTGTTTATGTGTCTGAGTGGGGGTTTGTCTGTGTGTGTGTGTGTGTGAGTGTGAGTGTTTGAGTGTGAGCATGTATTCGTGTGTGAGAGTATGCGCGCGCGCGCGCGTGTGTGTGTGTGTGTGAGAGTGTGAGTGAGTGTGTGTGCATGATTTTGCGTGTGTTTGTGTGAGTATGTGTGTGTGAGTATGTGTGAGTGTGTATGTATGATTTTGCGTGTGCTTGTTTGTGTATATAAGTGTGTGTGTGTGTGTGTGTGTGTGTTTCATGGTTTGTGAGTGTGTGATTATGTGTGTCTACGTCTGTGTGGAGGTGTGTGTGAGTGTGTATGTGTGTGTATGCTTCGAAGGTTTACGTGACTCTATCTGATGCTATGAACTAAGTTGATTCTTTTTTTCCTGTCTATGACTTGAGCATTTGCGTTAGTATGTAATATTGGTCTTTTTAACCGAATGCGGGTCATATAGTTGATGTGGAATGAGACTGTTGTGAATGTCCTATATTAGTTACGCTCGCTGCACTGCATCAGGTGGTGGTGGACGACGTCATGTTTCGTGCGGTGCTTCACTCGCGGTCCGCGGCGCAACTCGACCGGCGGGAGCTGATGCTGAAGGACCCACCCGCGAAGAAATCGCTGAAACAGTCGCACGTGCCGCCGATGCCGATCTCCATGTTTGCGGAGGAGCCCTTCGACGAGGACGTCGCTACCTCCAAACCCACCGTGCACACGGTGAGGTCAACATGGCATGTCTGTGCGGCGCGGACTGTCACCCGACATGTTATCAATGCTAGCCACTTCAATTGTACTTCGTGTTTCGCAATCAATTAATTTTTTGTAAAATGGATTTATCATTTCAGTGATTTTTCTTTCATTTTTGCTTGCTTTACAATCAAACGCTGTCATTTGCTACAACAAACGGATCCATTTTCATCGGATGTTAATCAAAAAATGCGAGTAATTTGTTGATAATTTATCTTGTTATGGAATATTATTGTATTCGTGATATTGTTTTTCGTCCACTGTAAATTCATTATTTTGTGGCTAGTACAAAATATACCGAATAAAATCTGTCGAACTTTTTTGTGAAGCATGTGTATACTATGGGTCACTTGTTCTTCTGTGATTTACTAATTCCTCGTGATTTTAGGTTAATATAACCCTAACTCATAAACCCTCGTCCCCGGCTCTCTTGTACCCACAGACTCAGGTTGACAAGTGGACCAACCGCGAGAAGGACTTTCAGACAAGCATTGCGCGCGACAAGTCCCAGGTGAGTGCCATTAGGTACCCGTTAAGGGCGGCCCTGCTATTGTGCCGCCCGATAATGGTTATTCACCCTAACGCGATACTTACCTTGCGCGAAAAGGTGATATATGGCCCAATTAGACTAATGTACTTATTCTATGGATGACAACTCCGAAAGGGTGAACTGTATTTTTCTGTCAATTCCCCTATAAAAGTGCAGGCGGTGTGGGGGGCTCGTGAATATTCTGTAATTTCTGTACACTTATACTTTTAGGGTTTGCTTCACCTGAAATTACACGTTTTGCTTGTACCTGACTTTGTTTCATAGGTTCTATATTGTGACTAGCGTAGTTCTGGAGCCATTAGTGTTATTGTAACGTTTGGCTTTCGTTCAGGATATAATGCAATCTTCTAGTGCTCAAGTATTGTGATGAAATGTCGTGATTTTTTGAATGGGGGTCTAAAATCGGAGGTGGAGCCATACAACAGCATGTGGATTTGAGATGGCATGCCAGTTTATATGGACTGAAAGTTTCATTTATTGGTCTGCGTGTGTATCTCGTACGTACAGGTGTACCGGTTGGGGCACAGCCAGGCATGGGGCGCGTGATACTACTGGTCGAAAGTGATGTCCTCCTGCTTGGGCCAGCATCGCTCCCCTGCTCGAGACTCGATTGCAATAGTTTTGGATGTTTCCTACCCGCAATTGGCGTCATTGCAGGTCCCGCTTGTTTCCTATTCGTCTCGCGTGGACGTAAACATCGATACCGATTTCAAAGTGCAAATGCATATATTGTGTGCACCTGCCGTTTGTGGCCTTTATTTGCTTGACTTCCTACAGCACATCGTCTTGCATCCATTATGTTCCAGAAGTTGATTTACAAAATCTGATGATTGGGGTGTTTTGGCCACTGTTGAAAAGGGGGGGGGGGGGGGGGGGGGGGGGGGGGGGGGGTCTTTCAATAAAAATAGTGTTCCTCCTCTTGCCCTTTTGTTTTCCCTCCCATTATTTTCCGTGTCCGTGCTCATGTTGTTCTTCTTGTAATCCATAATGTAATGTAGGAAGTACCTGTACTTAAGCACTTGACGCACAGCAGAGAAATTAAATCAGCATACACTCCTCCACAAAATCCCGGACAAGATTTCGCAAGTAGGAACAAATTATTGCGTCGATTAGATTAACAAATCTCCTGAAATTCGAGGCAATGCTTTGGCGTCCAAGTTGGAATGCGCTGACAAATACGGGGGCGAATTCGAGCACTAGCGCGCTTGTGGACTTGGGGCTATTGTGCCCGCACCCGTGCGGCACACTCTTTGAAATAGTCGCCATGCCGGTTAAACGAAAAGAGTAACGGGCGCACAACGCCGCAATATGACTGCTTATGCAACGGTCGCGCAAATATAATGCATAGGCGACGGAGGGAGGAAGTATTATTAGGCAGGCCGTTGTGGGGGAAACGCACGAAATCGCGTATGTAGACTTACCACCGATATGCGGCCAACCCAACGGCAAGCCGCTTTCGGCCACAATGTTCAAACGATCGGAACTTACTCACATCGGGTCAAAACTTTTTTTGACAAGTACCGTTGGACTTACTTACATCAAGTCATTTTTTTTTGGACAAGTACCGTTGGACGCGCCTTTTCAATGCGCGTCGAACGCACCTTTTTTGAATTCAAAGACTCGCAAAATATAGTCTGCGAATTATTATAGTTTCCACAATATTCCGCTCAACCTCATTGCCAAGCAACACCCGTCGAATTCGGCTCACCTCATGAGGCGATTTGTGCGGTTTTCCGATACCTGTCTACTAATTCTTCATTTCTTCCGATTTACAAGCCTATTCTCGACGTGTGCCACGCGTGGGGCGGGTATGGTTGGCAAGAGCACATATCCAAGCATTTCAAATACCACCGTCAACGCGATGCGTCCTAAACGGCCAAGTTGGACCTCGCCCCTTACCAAAGCCAATCGCCCCCGCCACTTTACAACGGGCGGTGTTTATCCAAACCTGCGTAATGTGGGTCTTTACTAGCTTGCTTTCCAAAAACATCACCCCCGCATGCGGCGGCATGAACTTTCGTGCTCTATTCACACAACCGCAAATCAAACCTCGCGCATTGAACACGGCACCCACGCCTCCAAGCCCCCTCCAACAAGTCCCCAAAAACACGACTATGTGATATACTGAGTGATATGCAGCTTGGTATGAGCGCAAGAGCAATGCCCAAGCGTGGCGCTCATAACGATGTGTGCAGTTCACACAATTTCTTGGGAATTTATGGGCTTAATTCGACAAACTCCACCGACAACACTCGCTTTAAGCTAAGGTTTATTAACCATACCGGATGATGGCTAGATGCTTTTTCCTGGCTCTCCTACACTTGGGCGGTACTTGGGTATTGTCGTGGTGAGTGGGGAGCGTATTATTGCTAGGTTATGTTTATCAACATAATGCACGACCGAAATTTTGTGGAGGTGTGTATATTATCTTCGCAACACTGCAACTTTTACAACAAAAACGCATTTCCATGAGTTATCAACATTCTGATGAGAAAATTCGTAAATGAAGATGGGATTACAAAAGTCAATTGAAATCGGATGGGGTCAAAATAAAGAAGGGCCGCCACCTAAAATTACTAGTAAGTAAAACATTGTACCAATCAATAGTAATCGAAGTCGTGATAAAGAGAAATTATCGCCACAAACTAAATGGACGATGAGCAGTATTTTGACTTTAATATTACTTCAATTACACGGCAACCGATAATTTGGGCGAGCGTGGTGTGGGGGCATCCGCGAATCAGGGGTTGTAATTACTAACGTCAACATCAACGTCCTGGGATCCTACTACATCAATTTGCTTAAGTCAGTGTGTGTGTGTGTGTGTATGTGTGTGTGTGTGTGTGTGTGTGTGGGCGTGTGTTTTTGTGTGTGTGTGTGTGTGTGCGTGTGTGAAATCTCTCTCTCTCTCTCCCTCTCTCTCTCTCTCTCTCTCTCTCTCCCTCTCTCTCTCTCTCTCTCTCTCTCTCTCTCTCTCTCTCTCTCTCTCTCTCTCTCTCTCTCTCTCTCTCTCTCTCTCTCTCTCTCTCTCTCTCTCTCTCTCTCTCTCTCTCTCTCTCTCTCTCTCTCTCTCTCTCTCTCTCTCTCTCTCTCTCTCTCTCTCTCTCTCTCTCGGTCGGTGTATCCCGTTACATCAGCTCGATCGGATACGGTACTACAATTACTGCGATGTTTTTGGTTTGGGAAAAGTAAGTACTTGGCGTATGGCACACTTATTGGGATAGGGATTGGGAATTACGTCTTTGACTACTGCGCATCGTTACGATGGGTACAGGAGTATTGTACTACAATGCTTACAGAAATGCATAGTGAGAGAGACAGGGTGTGTGCATCATTACAATGTGTGTGTGTGTGTGTGTGCGAGTGTGTGTGAAATCAGCAGAAAGGCATTACTTAGGCGCAACTACGGGCTTCTCGTGATGATTGTTTTTAGAAGCAACGCATGTTGCGCGTCAGTGAGCGGCCGGTGACGTCACGTTGGGAGGTACAACGTACCCGCATTGCTTGTTTCAAATCCATGACGACACAATGCGATAAACCAAATTGCAATCTGGTTTATGGCAACAGCCGTCTATCAATGACATAGTTACAGAAAGCACTATAGGAACGTGGACAGGGGAAAAAGATGGGAAGCCTGTCGTCTATCACAGTGACGATGCTGATGCAGATGAAAATAAAATGATGGGGCATCTTCAGCGGACAGATATTTTTTATTCCGCAATTCGGCGCCTCGTCAGTCTCCTTACTTTCCAAGTATTCAATGGAAGAACGTGTACTGGTGATTTAAACAGCGACTATCTCTTGATTTAAATAGGAATACATAGATATAAATTAAAATACTGTCGGGGTTCACACTGTCATCAATAATATCGACGATGGTGTGTCGCTGCTCGACAAGTCGCTATGAGCACTGAGGATCCTTGCATAAAACACACTTGACGCGAAGCATATACAAAAACACCCAAAAGATGGAGACGGTGGCAGTGAGCTGTCGCTAGTTGACGCCGTCAACTAAAACCCCCCTTCGAAAATAATGGTGTCGTCGAGTTGACCAAGTGCACTATTATAAATATCGAGGTGTCAGTTTCGTCGTCCAGGAAGGGTTGATGCAGCCCTGCTGCGACCCGCCGCCGCTGATGCCGTCCGTCCGCCTTTCAGTCGACTCGTCATAATCGGACGAGTCGTCGACTTCTGTGCGCTGCTGTGCCCCCCCCGTTTCAACGGCTTCCCCCTCACGCCCAACTTTTTCGCCGGCCGCTTTCGTGGCGATCGAGCCGGCGACTCGACAACAAGCTGCCTCGCGGTGGGCTCATCGCCCGCCCAGCTAGCGCGGTGCCGTCGCTCCAACGCGGACACCAACTCCTGAAGTCCACCCAGCCCCGAAACGTCCCAACGAGGCGGACGAGCATCGGGTGAAGCTGTTGGGATATTCACCGCAGACGCTCTGTCATCGATGGGCGACAGTGCATCATAAGGCGGTCGTCGCGACGAAGGTAAACATGCTTTGGAAGTGACGGGTGGTTCCCGGCCGGTGCGGTTGTAAATACCATTAGGCAGCAGTCCCGAGATAATGGCTTCCGCCGCGCGAGCTCGTCGACCTTCTTGTAATCGGAAAATACGGCTGACGCGCCACTGCTCCACCCACGCCACGAATGCTGCCGAAAGGTGTCGAGCGCGGAGGTGTTCCGTCAACGCGCCGCTACATTGCGTCAGCAACCGCTCCCGTCGAGACTCGGATGCGTTGTCGCGCCACGAGTCGAACGCCCACCCCGTCTGCGTTATCCGAATGCTGCGCCGGATGGAGAGCAGCGTGGTGGTGTAGGCCCGCCAGGTACGCCACGCGGCGGCCAGGTACCTTCGCCGGCCTTTGCTCGCCGCGGCCTCCTCCAGTCGCGCCAGCGTGAGTCGGTACTCGACGTAGTCCAGCCACACGTGGAATATCCTGTGCAAGTGCACCACCTCTGGGCGCAACAGAGCATCTCATAAGTGCGGCGACAATTATTACCGGTGACAAACACAAGGGCGTAATATTTTCGAGTTGTTCATTGAATAGGATCTACACCGTATCTATTAAAAATACAACGGCTTTTAATTGATCAGACATAGGCTGTGGATTGCAGTGAAACAGCATAAAGGCAACAAGCGACTACTACGTTCAACATCATTACCAGCGGAAAATAAGTTATGGTGCCTTAAATTGTTTTTAAAACTTATAAGTGTTGAGTTAAACAAAGATATCGATAAGCCAATCGAGAGGCTTATATATGCAAATCATATATGGAAATAGGGCATTGCTTCAGGAACAACGTAAAATTGGCAGAGTACAAATAATAACAATCATTGTGTATTTCCATTCATATACACAAAAAATTGAAAATGCGGCTGCAAATAAGATCATACATAAATAATATAAGAGCAGCGGGGCATTATGCGTAATTGGTCAATTACATAAATCATTAGCGAGTTCTGTGAAAGTACGGAGACTTTTTTGCGGAATACCTGAAACCGGAGTCGGAGGCGTTTCGCAAGTTCCTCCATCAGCTCCATCGCTATGCGCTGAGCGATGGCCATCCGCCAAGCTTGCCATACCTCGGCGACCATTCGAGCCCCCACGCGGTGTGCCAGCTCGTCGAACCCCTTAGCCACCGACCGCAACGTGGCTGCCTCCTCGGCCCAGCCACGAAGCGCAGCGATGCCGATCCGACGTAGCCGACGGCCAAGTGCGCGCTGCAAAAGCAGCCGCACCTGCCGGGACCGAGTCGTTGCGGCCCACCAACCCGTGAAACTCTGCCGCAGCTCACGAACCTCAACCTTGGCGCAATTCTAATAAAGACACAAACCAACCGCGCGTCAGTAAATGCTTGACTGAAGAAACGAAAAACAAGCGACTGATAAGAATCGAAAGGGCTGCCAAAGTGATACAGAAATGTAGGATATTATTAACATGTATTATCGAATGAAAACAAGCAAACAGGCAAATTAACGAGGTGGAGCGGGGAATTTAAATTCGTTCCATCCGTGTAATTAGGGTTGTAGGGAGGCAATGCCTTAAAGTTATGTGTTGTCTTATTTTATAAAACAGGAGTCTATTTGAATTAATTCATGAGTAAATAAGAATTAAAAACGCAATCCGCATTGTGAAAATAGTAAGAGTATATTATAATTGTACTGTGTAACTTCTGACGTATTACCTGCAGCGCCACCATCCGGGCGGTGACCGCCTCGCTGCGCAGCTCGTGCCACGCTCGCAGGCAGCGTTGCGCAGTGCGCTGCAGCGAGCGCCAGGAGAACGCGGCAAGTCGACGACGGGACGTGATCATCACAGCGATGGCCATTCTCCAGTGCAGCAGCATGTTCCGTAGGGACGCGAGTTGGCCTTTCGCGGCGATCTGTCGCAAAGCCGATTCGAAGCAGAGCAGGTTGTGGTCGCGGTTTCGAAGCCGGATGGTCCTCGCGGCGATGACGACCTGTCGCCAACCTGCCACACAAGTCGCTAACAGCCCCGTGCGCAACTGACGGGTGTCGTCCGTAAGCTCAGCCCATCCTCGGAACGCAACTCGTAGCGTCGATGCCGCTCGTTGCGCCGCTTCAACTTCCCGGGCGCCGACGGCGGCTTTTCTGACCACCCCTACCCACGCGTGGAACGCCTCGGTCGCGACGCGCCCGTCGCATCGCGCGGCCAATTGCTGCAGGAGCACGCTCTGTGTTGACATAATTGTTATCCAGTCGCGCCATGCTAACAGCGCGTCTCGAATCAGTCGTAACTCACACCTGCAAAAACCCGGCGCACGTGACGAAAAACATAGTCAGATCTCGGCCCATCCTGGAATCGCTCATTTTTTGTGAAACCACTGGAAACGACAGTCGTGACGAGCGTGGCGAGAACGAGACAAAGCGCGAGTGGAAGGACGGAGGGGGAGCCTAACTCGGCAATTCGCATAGCCGCTTTTATAAAATGAATGAAGTAACGAAGAGTCCGTGGTCGGACCATTTTCTAAATTATCATCACTGAGAAACAATTCAATACAAGTGCAAAGTCAAGGATAAGGGTCGCATTCAGAATGGTTGAAAACCGGTGTTTGTTGCAAACTTATTCATTGTTTGGAGAGTTTGAACAAATTCTGGGGGCGTAAAAGGATTTCCGCGCAAACCATTGGGGAGCGGGGGAGGGTATGCGGGAACATATGAGGTATACGGCACAAATACGGGCGAATGCACAGATATTACGCTAAGCACATAATCAAATATATCGCTACAATTTTGGATAGACAGAGCGGAGAGAGACGTATTTTGGCTTATTTCAATAAGAAAATTTGCAATATTTCATTGTCTGGAAAAAAATGTCGAGAAGCTGCCATAAAGAGTTATCTGTGTTTTCAATCTACGTCAAAAAATGATGGACAGCCAGAATCGCCAAAACACACCATCAAGCAAACGAGTATGATTATCAATTTACCTTAGCCGTACTCACATTTTACTATGATAGATGCTTTGGATTACAGGGAAATGAGATGAGTATGAATGGCAGGATATTTTCAATATACCATAATTATTTATCGCAATCTTAGTGTACGAATCCTGCGGTTAAATATTTTCACATATATCCGCAAATGTTTCCATATCCACTATTTCAAGTTCCAAATTTTATGCCCGCGTGCCTTTAGCGGTAGTTCTGCACGTAATATGTTTTTCAGAACTAATTCGAATTCCTTCATCCTGTTATCGATTATTTTAGGGATTCAAATAAACATAGGTGGGAAATTTAAGAGGTAGGAAAAGAGTTTGAAATAAACATCTATTTATGGCTTACAAAAATCATATAGACTAGTTTCACCTTTCAGCCATCCTCGAAAACATGCCTCGCTGGATGCGGCGAGTGGCGATCCACTGCACCCAGCAACGCAGCGCGCACCCCGTCGCCTGCCACTCTCGCCGCACAGCGACCTGCCGAAGCAGCGCCGCCTGCGCGCGCCGCCTCACTCGCCAATCAAACCAACCGCGTAGTGCGTCGCGCGCACAGGACGCTTCCATCCGCTCCCCGAATTTCACCAGCCTCGACCGCCCCAACTGCCACCGAGCTGTCAAATCTGCCCACCCGTACAGACACGTCGCCAGCACCTGCCGAGAAACAGTCAACAAAAACATTTCTCTGATTAATGCATTATTAAAACCAAAAAATGGATTCTAATACAGAAAAACGTATTTCTTAGTTTTCTTAGTACAACTCAAAGCAAACGGTATAAATACAGACAATCACTGTCATATTAATGATATCAATAATCAAGATGGATTGAGGGAGGAGGAGGGTGATGTTGGCAGGGTGCACCTTGCCCTGGTCGCGGCCAAGCACGACGCGCTCGATGCACTTCAAACGGCGAGCGCCCACGCTGATGTGGCGCCACGCGTGCAGACAACAGGAGAGGAGGCGGTAGATGTACACGCTGATGCTCTGTGACAAAGGGGGAGGTTGAACAACGGGCATTACATGGGGAGCATAGGCAATAAATGGCAATGATTACATTTTAGGGCTTCTATATGGGGTTCAGAAACAATCTGCTGAATTATTAGGGTTTCTTAGGGTTGCCGAGGTGCATTATGGGGCGCTTACATCAAACTCCTTCGCCAGGGCGCCGTGCACTGCGCCCTTCCAGCCCCGCCAGGCGAGAGAGAGGACGCGCAGGTGACGTCGCCGCGAGGCTCTGTCATTTCATGCACATCCCTTTTTTGTGTTAGTGTCGGTGACAATTGGTTTTAATTATTATAAACACATTTTGTATATATTTTTATATATAATGATTATTTCTTCCCTCATCGAGTCACTCTTTACCTCTTAGTGTTCCCCCCCTTTTCCTGTCATCGTGTCTGAGGAGCTTCCTGCAATTTTTAAAATTTCATAAAACAAAGAGGCGAGCACAAACCACCGAAACAAAAAAGAAAGAAAGAAAAGCGCATCAACTACGCATCGACACGTGTCATAAAACAAGGTATGCCACCCAATTGGAGCAACTACTACGTTATACAAACATAATTTTACTCGAATGCACCTTCAATGGCATCCCTTTGTTATTAGTGCTTTGTATCAAAAGCCTACTTCTCAACAAAAAATAGGGTTAAACAAATGCGCAGAAAGGCGAACAAATTAGAAACAAGTATATCGGTGCTTCACGTTTTGTTGTCACTTCCGAGACCAAACGATCAACGGAAGCGATTCCGCCGTCGCTTTCACTACAGCATGTTATGTCAATGTGCAGGGCTAGGAAGAGGAGGGGTGGCGCACTGGTCGAGGAGTCGGTTCCTGGCGAGGACGGAGTACCATGCGGCCCATGCGGCGTACGTGAGTCGGAGGGAGAACCGCGCGGCGAGGGCGGCCAATGCGCACTCTCGTCGCTGAACCCGCGTCACTGCACATCGCGCCCAGCTCCTCAGAATCCTCCGCGTCTGAAGCGTAGCCGCCAGGAACGCCATCACGCGGGCGTCGCCGTCTCCGACGACGCGCACAGCGTCCTGATGTGCGACGAGAGGCATATCAGTACGTACTATCGCTTTATATAGGTACAATACTTTGGAATAATATTGATGAAGAATTGTTGAGTTCTTCGCAGTTGACGGAAAGAAGACATAGGCGAGAGCCAGCGAGATTGGTGACTTACCTGCCATGCTCGAAGGGTGGAGTGAAGGAGGCGTTTATCGTGTACGCGGACAAAGAGCATGACTGCACGGGAGTCTGCCCGGCACTCGGTTGTGCAACCCCGCCACGCCGAGAGAGACGACTCGAGAACGGCGCGTCGCCTGACCGTTGAGCGACTCGCCACCACACGCTCCGCCCAGCGCTTGTGTCGCTGCGCGCCCAGAAAATGACGCCACCGAAGGAAGGCAGCCGCTAGCCGCGCTCTTCGTAGCGCCGTCGTCGACGTGTCGAGGTCGCGACAAAACGGCCAACAAATCGGCCGGTAAAGGGACGCAGACGATAACGGGAGTCGAGCTCCGACACTAAGAGCCTGCGGATCAACGCAATCCGGGGCGTCAACGCCGAAGCGACGGATCCGCTCGATAAACTGCTTATAAGCCACAATACACTCACTAAGCGTAAATTATGTATAGTACAGACCTCGGTGGCGACGAGCGTGAGAGCGGAGGCGATGACGGCTGTTCTGTCGAGGCCGCGTCGAGCCTCGTCCCTCCACGCAGCAAAGACTCGCTTTCGCCAAGCGGCGTCGAAGCGCCGGCGAGTGGCGTCCTGGAGGTGGCGTAGCGCGGCACTCTCCGCCGCTAATCCGCACCACTGCGACAGCGCGCGAAAGAGCAGTGCCTGTACAGTGAGCGAGCGACGTCAGTATTCGCGACCGAATAGTGCTAAAAATAAAAACTAGATACACTTTCCTAATTCCCCGTAAACCCCATCGACGACTCGCCGAAAAATCGGAAAATTTTAGGATGTCGACTAAGGGTTATCAAGAGCCAGTACAGGGGTCTTGTTCTACCTTTCGACGATGGCGTTGATGCAGCGAGCCGAGGGTGTAGTGGAGTCGTTGGATGTGGTCGCCGAGGATGGTATTACGGTATCGGAGCTCCGCCGCGCCGTCTTCCTGTTGAGCCATCTCCGCCTCGACGCGAAGGCACCAGTCGCGCTGCCGCTGCAAACCCTCGTCCATCGCTCCCACCAGCTCTCTGATCGACGGATCCCCGCACGAGTATCACAAGCGTCAGCGCGAGCCAAGAACCAAACTCCGATATTTACAGTTCCCTGTCAAACATATTTCACATTGCATCCGAACAAACAGACAGCAGAATATATCCTGCAATTGCCTGCAATCGAATTTTCGTGTGTGTGTGTGTGTGTGTGTGTGTGTGTGTGTGTGTGTGTGTGTGTGTGTGTGCGTTAAGGGGGGTGGAATGCATTCATTCAGAATGAGTGCTTTTGGGGTTGGCTCTAATGTTAAATTTCATCAAATGGTTCCAAGAACCATTATGATGAAAGAGTGTTTCATATATGTTTTCAGTTCATTGCTCAAAGATGTTTAAAGATGGACTGTTTGTACGTAAGAGCATGAGCTGCGTTATCACAGGGGTTTGTGACTGAGTGTATCAGAGGGAATGTGCAAAAAAAAAATGTGACATACTTTGATGATTGATGTCATGCAATGTTTGCTAATGTGTGTGTGTGTATGTGTGTGTGTGAGAGGGAGAGAGAGAGAGAGAGAGAGAGAGAGAGAGAGAGAGAGAGAGAGAGAGAGAGAGAGAGAGAGAGAGAGAGAGAGAGAGAGAGAGAGAGAGAGAGAGAGAGAGAGAAGAGAAACAGAGGGAGGGAGAGAGAGGGAGAGAGATATTCTGTGTGTCGCACCTAGAACTGGCCTGCTCCAGCGCGACCACCTCCAGACACTCCTGCCGCTCCCTCTCCGCCCCTTCCAACTCTTGCTGCAGCCGCGCCACCTGCTCCTCCAGCTCTACTCTCTGCTTCTCCATCACCTCGCTGCTCTTCGCCGCGCTGCCCGCCTGCTGCACCGCCTCCGCAATACGACCAGAGCTCGCCTGCAGTTCCTCTTCCAACCTTTGACATCGCTGCTCATATTCTGACTTCTCCTATTCGGCACCAATAGCGTACCACATTCGTTCTCAGGCGCACATAACTCCTTCCCCCCCCAAGCAACGCCAATTTTTTGTGAGCTCGTAAGAATGAGAATCTCAGAGCAAGCGACCGCACACGCACACACACAGATACACACACACACACACACACACACACACACACACACACACACACACACACAAGCAAACACACACATACACACGCACGGACATACATGCATACATACATACATACATAGATAAATACATACATGCATACAGACACACACATGACACAAAAACGGACACAAGTAGGCACGCTGCCCTCACTTCTCTGCACGATGACAACTCTTGTTCCAGCTTGAGAACCTTCCCGCCGTATTCCTCCATCTGTGTTGCCGCTGTGCCGGCAGCACTCCGTAGCTGTGTCACCTCCCCCTCCAAGATGCTGACCCGGTGTCTGTTTTCTCCAGCTCGGCTACACAGCTGTCGAATTTCGTTGTCCCTCTCCTGTTTCACCAACCCCACAATCAAAGCCTCCGATCACCAATTTCGACTTGTTCCCGCCTTCGATCCCTCTCCTTTTTTAATAAGGTTCAGCCTCGAGGGTGCTTGTGTGCGGTCATATCACCACCTTTAAATCTTTTATTGTTTGTGAGGGGCATAGTTTGGGTGGGTGGGGGGAAGGGTTGCTTGCCTGCAGGCAGTCTATCATGCAGTCCACTACATGACTAGGCATGCCAGGCGCAGCCTGCCCGAGTGCTGCAAGCATCCGATTGTGCTGACGGTCCCAGCCTGTCAATATCTCATTTGCCACCTGCACCAAAAAGTATCATCAGCTTCTCATTGCGTCTAACTATACACATTCAAAATGTACCATTACCAGTATTTTAAGCGGATGCCTACACTCTCCCTCCTACCATATCGGTATGCACATCAATGAACATCCCCATCTGCTTGTGTGTGTGTGTTTCTGTGTGTGTGTGTGTGTGATTGTGTGCGTGGGAGAGAGAGAGGGGACAGCTGTCTCAATGAGTGTATGTATGTATGATACAAGACTGCTAGACAAAAGGGAAGTAAAATACACGTGGAGAATCTGTGCATTTTTCACGCCACAGAGCTCGTGTGTGTGTGTATGTTTGTGTATGTGTGTGTGTATGTGTGTTCTTGTGTGTGCGTATTTATGTATGTGTATTTGTGTGTGCGTGCATGTGTGTATTTGTGTGTGTGTATGTGTGTGTGTTAGGTCAAATGAGTGTTGTGTTTGTTTCATGCATACCTGTACATCCGTCACGATCTCTTCCTTCACATTGCCGACGTCGCCGGCGGTGGCCTGCAGCTCCCGTGGCGCCCCCGGCGATGAGCCCCTCGACCACATTCCCCCCGCCTGTCTCACTATCGCCCCCCTGTTCCTTCCCACCTCTCCATCTTCTTTCCTCCCGCTCTCTCTTTCCCATTGCTGCTGATGGTGTTGTTGATAGTGATGTTGATGTTGTGAACTGGTCACGACGTTTTGATTTGCTGTTTGGGCACTCATCGACGCTTGGGCATTGCGTACTTGATAGGGAGGCACGGGCGTGGCCCTCTGTGAGGCACGGGCTGTCGCTACGGCGGACTGGGCAGCAACACCCCCACGCGGCTGCTGTTGCTGCTGCTGATGTTGTTGATGTTGGTCTTGTTGCGCCTGTTGTTGTTGCCGGAGCAGCTCCTCACTCAACCGCGTCGCCTCTTCGCGCACGTCACTGTCATTAAGTGCCCCGCCCCCTTGCTTGGTCGCTTGATGCCCTCCCTGCTCACCCTCCTCTCTGCTCGCCGCGATGATGGGCGGCTTCACTTGGAACACGGGCGACTCGGGTGGATTTAGAGGCGCTGACGGTTCAGCCACATCGACGCGCGGCTTGCCCATGACGGGCGCCACCCGCGGCAACTGCTGCTGCTGCAGTTGCTGCTGGCGAGCTGTACCTCCTCTATGATTCTGGTAGTGCTCCTGGTGGTGCTGCTGATGTTGTTGATGGTGATGATGAGAAGAAGGGTTGGGGTTAGGGGTAGGGTTTGAGGCTGTGCACTGCGCGTTGAGTGGCTTGTTTTGGTGTGGTTGGTGCGTTGGTGCTGCTACCTGGCTCTGCCTTGGGGCTACCTGTGCTGCTGGTGCTGCTGCTGCCTGGTTTCCCCCTCCCTGCCGTCGCTGGTACCTCTGCCTCAGACTCTGCAGGTGCTCCTGCTGCGCCGTGGACAGCTGTCGCTGCTGCTGTGCCACCCGCTGCAGCGCGTCCCGTCGCCGAGCCGTCTGCCCGTCGTCGACCCCCACGCCCCCGCGCAGCGCCGCCTGCGAACCCGCCAACCCCCTGCACCACGAAACACGCCACGAGTCGGCGACACAGCGAACTCGCGACAAAAGCAGCGGACAGTAGTATTTCGTACACTCGCTCACATAGAACAATCAGCGGTTCGTCACTCACCGAGACAAGGCGTCCTTTTCAGCCTGTGCAGTCGTCGTCCGGCTGTCTGAGGCCTGCTGAGGGTTACCGCATACCAAAGCGACGCCAGGCTTTGTTCGAAACTCCTTTTGCTCTCGTCGCGGTGGTTGAGGGTCGCACGCCACGGACACGCCCACAACCGCGGACTGAACTTTTTCGTTTGGACAGGGATGGGCGCTTTTCGGACGTAGTGGAGGGGAGCCGTTGGTGGCGCTAGCGACAATGTGGGTGAGTTCTCGGCCCAGCGCGCCACGCTCCATGGATATGCTGTCGTCTGGGGAGGCGAGCTCGAAGGGGTCACTTGTCGTCCCGAAGGACATCTCCAGGATGTCCGAGTACAGCCGGAGAGTGTCCTCGCCGCCTGGACCGCCCCGAGTGGCCGCCATACCGTGTACTACTAAGTACCTTATCACTGCGCCCGTGGAAGACTTGGCACGGATGTCCGCCGACGTCCTGTCCCGCTACTGCCGCTACAGTGCTCGGCACTACACGTACTCCACCTACACGGCGGAGCGACGACCTCTTTTCATACGCCGTCAACGAAAACTTGTCCACACGCGTATGAGCGTCGGTGAGGCTGGAGACTTGCTAAATATACTCGGTGGCTCAAATGCTCCTCCCTGCTCTAATCTAGACCGCAGACCCTCTAGACGTGCTGGCCTCTCCCGCGCTTAGGCCGCCGTCGTAGGAAGGGGAGCTTCGAGAGTCGAAGCATAGAACGGATTATTGGGAGCGAGTCAGGCCACCGCACGCGGCGATACCACGCAAGCACCGGCAAGAGTCGTTGACTGGTTTTTAGTATTTGTAGTCTATTTTTGACCTCCGTCAACAATATCAGGTCATCAGCAAGAGCAAACCCTATTACCCTAGCAAGAGTCACCCGTAATTGCTAGTAGTATATTACTTATTTATTCATTCTAATTTGGCAGAACCCGTACGGTCTGCCGATGTTATTATTGTATGCCGACGTTATGATGACGGTGCGCGTGATGCTGAAATTCTCAGTTGTGGGTGTGCCGACGGAACCGACGGAATGGAGTATGATAAGTAGCGAATAGACCGGCGAACAAACTCCTTCACGCGCACATAGCGGCCCGAGAGCAATGAACGGGAGTCCGATGTACCCATGCCATGGAATCGACGAACGACCATCATAATAATAAAACGGCTAGCCAGCTCGACAGCCATCCGGGCTAATTATCCCCATCCGGGCTAATTATCAACATCCTCCAAGGCAAAGGGATAATAGTCATGAACCGACAGAACCGGAGGCGTTCCAAGTGACGTGTGCACTTTCGATTGTGTACGTTCCAACCGGCATATTCCCTTTCGATTCCCGCCATTCCCTTTCGACGATTTTTGAGGGATGAGCGACAAAAAATCTTGCAACGTCTTTCTGCTCCTCTTCATGGTACTTTGGGCTCCTCTGTTGTAAGTAATTCCTAATGTAGATTAGTTACAGAGAGCTCATGTATGCTCTGATAGAAGTCCTTATGTACAGAACATCATCTAGAGTGCCTGAGCACGATATCACGAACTAGCGTATAGACAGCTAACAGCTATAGCTGAAGTCACTTCTCTTGTCTCGACACCAGCCGTCATCCAAGGCTGGTTGTTTAGCGTACTTGTAACCAGCACACCGCAAGTTACAGTATCTTCCTTATCGAACCGTGCATACCACGTTCAACAGGTTATGGAGCCCTCCACCTGAAGGATACGCGAGACAACAGTGTCGATCGGCGTGCAACTTGGAAACTCGCCCGAAGGCAACGCCATTTTTTTCTTTCGAAATAACAATACTTTGCACTGTACTTTTATTTCCACCTTTTAATTCTGTTCTCCGGAAAAGTCCCGCTACCATCTACTCTACTCTAGCCTACCACGGATATACTCTACTCTACTCCACGCCGACCTAGCCAACCACACAAGCGCACTCGCTTGTGTGGACATGGTGCATACAGGTCCAAGCTGGAGTGGGGAAGGGGGGAGCATTGTGAGGGTGAATACCCATACACAGGGTGCACGACAGCATCTGCCGTAACGTAGAGCAGCGGACATGTACACCTGCCTCTTATTGCCTTGGCTGTCAATGTGCCCCACATTGGGTGGAGGATACGGAAAAGGTACTTTGAGACACCCCGGGGCTACAGGCCGAGGGGTCGGTGGGCATCAGGCCGTCTCTTTGTATACCGCCGTTAGGCACAGTTACCGCTAGTGGAGTTTTCCACAGACCGGTTGGGTACTTGTCTTTTCTTGGAATGGCGCCAAAATCAAAACCGGCACCTACCGCATCGGCCGCCGACTCGGCTGCCGACTCCGGTACGTGCGACACTCCGTCGGCCGACTCAGCCGGCGATAGTATTCGATATGTGATGGAGCAGCTGTAATTGCTCCACGCCAGAATGGACGACCAGGACCGGACGCAGTCGGAGCTTCTCCGTCGGGACGCGATGCGCAATCACCCAGTAGCTATCGACGCAGGGGCGCCCCCACCTGTGGACAACCAGTACAGGCCTGCTAGCGACTACGTGCCTGCTCCGACATATGAGCAGTCACCCCACGGCAGCGCCAGTCGTAGGCCCACGATCGACCCGGAGTTTGTTGCAATGACAGCAGACTGGGCCACCAACTTCGACGGTGACTCTTTTTCCCGGTCTTTTCGCATGGACGCTCCGCTTATGCCGAGGACGGGGGAGTTCAAAACTTGGAAGCGCGACTTTCTGTCGTTCCTTTCAATTAAGTGGGCTGCACTGATCCCTCAACTGGCTCTGTCCTCCTCTGGCGTGCCTCCGAATCCAGTCGCTCAGCGGTTCGCACACGCTATGCTCGATCAGTGTTGCCGACAGAACAAACCAGCTGCACATGCCATCGCGGGGGTTCCCGCTGGACGACCAGACTGCGGGACAGCCGCCTGGGAAATGTTGTGCGAGAGACTGGACGCGCAGTCCATCTCACGCACGCTGTCGCTCCTGGACCGCATGATGGTTCGTCAGGCTTCTAGTCAGTCTGTCTCTGCATACGTCCACGTTGTGAAGCAGTGCTTCGATGAGTTGAACGAGTGTCTGCAGCTGAAGGATGGTTATGCTGCCATTCACCCCCACGTTCTCGCTCTGGTCATGATTCGCGGCCTCTCAAACGTTGGGCAGTATGGCCAAGCCAAGCAGTGCGTGATTAATGCTTTTGACACCGATTTCATTCTGTCGGCCGACAGAGTGATGTGGAGCATTATCCACTAGGCTCAGAATCTGGACGCATATGTCTCCACCAAAGCAGACAATGCTGATTCAGGGACTGCGGTCAATGCCTTCCTCGCGGATCGTAAACGGCAGGGTGGCCGTGGCATTGGGGGATGGACCGCGGACAAAAAGAGGTCCAAGTTCTCCATGAATGTGGGGCCTGCGGAGACCCTAACCATGTTTGGTCCACATGTAAAGCGCCAGATGCTGATGTCCTCCGCTTGACACTAGCCAAGCGTTAGCAGATTACTGAGAAGTACGCCGGTCAGCCACCTCCCACTGCTCACCTCAGCGACTGTCCTACTGGCGTGGCGTCTGAGGGACATGCTGCTGCCGAGGACGCACTGGAGTACGACATGCAGGACGAGTATGACGACACAAAGGCACATCTTTTGCCTCTGCTTTCTACATCTTTCTACATCTTTTGCCTCTGTTGCATTCACGTCCGCTACATCTCATGTTGCAGACATGTCTGATTACTGATTAGTTGACTCTGCTTGCTCAGTTAACTTGACATCTTTTCGATCGGATTTCTCGGAATTTCATTCCTCTGCCCGCCGCAGCACTGTCGGTGGCGTCGGTGTCACAATACAGGGCAGTGGAACTGTCCGCATCCCCATTTGCCTGATTTCCGGTCGCACGGTCTTTCGGCGCGTTCATGCGCTTTAAACCCCTGACTTGTCTTCTCGGTCTGCGCAACGTATCAGTCGTCTACTGAGCGTCAGCTGGATGCAGAAGCACTCGGGGTGTGAGTTTTCCTTTCCCACCAACACTGACTCCGGCATGTTGCTTATCACCACAAGAATGGGGATGCTAATCCCGTCGGGGAACGGCATGTACCTCCTCCCGAGGTCGCATGACTGTGCGGGGCTGTCCTCGCACCACGTAGACAGTCGTAGACAGAAACCTGTCGCACTTGCTGCTGAGTGTGACGCTGCTTTGTGGCATAGTCGGATAGGGCATCTGAACATGCAGAGCCTCCTGGCTCAACATTCTCATAACTCGGCGTATGTACCTCTTATGCCTAGTTCTGTAAATGATCTCTCCTGTGAGTCTTGCAATTTGAACAAAGCCGCGTCTGCGCCTAAAAATCGCAAAGCATCTCAGAAGCCAGCTGCCCCACTTCAGCACTTGTCTTGTGATTTGTGGGGTCCTGTCAGTGTTCCCTCACCTTACGGTATGAGGTATTGCCTGCTGGTCATCGACCATCACACGAACTTCATGTGGGTGAGGTTTCTGAAGTCTAAGGATGAGAAATTGAAATTGAAATTGTTTACAACATGTACCGTATGCGCCGGTTTTTCACCAAAAGCCGGATGCGTCGGCTGCTGTCTCTGGGCCCTCCCAACTATGCCATACCGGGAACTTACAAGTCAGGGCTAGACCGTTAACCACCTAAATCCAACCTCTCCAATGGGGGTCGGGGGTTTTACTCCCCCCCGGGGAGGTGTGCAAGATGAGGCGAGGGCTGCGTGCAGATAGGGTCGTGCGAAGGGGCAATGTGCGGAGGCGCGGCGGGAGGTCGTGCGGGACTTGATGCGGTATATGAGTAGGAGGTGATGCAGCCATTGGACAGTATGCGTGTGGAGCTGTGCAAGGATGCGAGACGTGTCGAGGCGTGCTTTGGAGACGAGTTTATCATGAGGGTCGGTGCGGGCGGTGAGTAGGGAGGTGAGACTCGTGATGGTGGAGGAGTGCGGTGTACCTGTGCGGCTCATGACGATGGGAAGGATGTCAACCATTGTGCCTGGCCAGTGGCTGCGGATAGCGTTTGCAAGGGGTGTGTATTTGGCACGTATGAGGTTAGCTGTGTGGGAGAGGTTGTTGTCCGTGCAGTACTTCCATTCCCCTATCTGAATCTATTTTATGGATGCGTAACGGCGGCGACCGTTTGTGTGGCCAACGAATCGAGGTTCGAGGAGGCGGATAAAGTCGGGTTTGTGTACGGGGGGTCGTAGCGTGGGGGGGGGGACCTCAGGTGGGAGGATGGCTGGACACGAGGTTAGGGAATCGGGCGAGAGACCTTCGTCAGCAGCAACAAGGCGGGTGGGCATGTGGGTAGGGTGGGGTGGGTGACAGTCATGTGGAGTGTAGGCAGGAGTGGGGGAGGCAAATGATTTATGGGTTTGTTACCGAAGTCTGCGGTGATGGTTTCCCAACGTCCTCCGTTGTGGCGTTCCAGTAGGAAGAGAAGGAGTTGTAGCGCGCTGTTGTGTCGGTCCTGTCTTAGGCCAGACATGGTGGGGCAGTTACCGGCCATGTGGCCGTTGCTAGTGAATTGGCCACAAAGGGGGCAGCGCAGGGTGGGGTTGTGAGTAAGAAGGCGAGTGTTGTGAACTCCCCACATGAATTCATGTTTGTGTGTGAACTGGATATTTGTGAGGGTTGAGTGTTTTTTGTGGTAAGAAAAATCGGCTCCGTCCTTCGCGGCGCGGGCGAAGAGGGCACCGTGTTTGGTCGTTTGCGAGAGAGGTGTGTGTGTGTGTGTGTGTGTGTGTTTGGTGTTGAAGGTGTGTGCGTCAGCTTTGAGGTTGGTGTATATGTAGGGTATGGGGTCTCCTAGGGTTTGTGGAATGAGGGTGTATGGCCAGGTCCAGTGGCCTATCATGACCTCTGAACCTGTGGTGTATGTAGTGTCGGGTGGGTGACCATCCGCGACTAGGTTGGCGATGGTGTCTGCGAGGTCGTTACCTAGGGAGTGGTTGTGGGCTTTGATTTTGCCGAGGTGTGTACGGATGCCTGCGTCGCAGCGGGTTTTAAGGGTGTGTGTGATGGATAAGAGGGTGTCGCGGTGAATGTTGTGCCTGTAAGCGGAAGGGCAGTTTAAGTATCCTTGTATGAGGCGGAGGGAGCACGCACTGTCTGTGAGGAGGTGGGTGCGGCCAAGTTGGAGGCCTATGTCTATGCCAGCTAATTCAGCGCGGTTTATTGTGTGTGAGGGAGGGGTAGAGGTCACCATGATTTTGATTTTGGTGTCCGAGGCGGGGTGGGTAGCTGCTGCTCCGAGGGGGGACGAGCTTCCTTTTTTCGAGCCGTCTGTGTATACAAAGTCCTGCCAGTTCCAAGCAAGGGTACCGCTGGTGGGGGGGTATGTTAGATGCACGCGTTTCGGGAGGGGGTACGTGAGAGGGTGAGTCGGGTTGGGGGGGAGGTGGTATATACCTGCTGAGTGGAGGTGTGGAGGTGGGGGGGTGATGATGGGGTTGGGGAGGTGAGTGTCGTAGATAGATTCGAGAGTGTTGTGAAGTGCGGTCATGGCTGTGGGTGACGGGAGGGTGGAGAGTGCGAGGGGGTTGGCGACGAGGTATATGTCGACCATCCATCGTGTGCCGAATGGGGTAGGGGTGGGGTTGCCAGTGTGTTGGTCGGGGGGTAGGAAGGTGTTTGCGTCATTGGGGAGGGTGTAAAGGTGGTGGGTGTATGGGGAGTTGATGTATTTGGAGTGGCGGTAGGGTGTGTGTTCCCATCGGGGGAGGATGAGGATGGTTGCGCTGGGTGTGTGAGGGGCTGTGAGGTGTGCGCTGGTGATTGCGTGTTCCATGGCTCGTCTCATGCATTCGTGGTCGTATTCGGGGTTGGCTATGTTGGTGCCTTGCCATGTGTGTGGGGCATTGCTGCCGCTAGATGAGAAGACTATATCTTCGGGGTAGAGGGAGTGGTAGGTGTGGGAGTGAAGGGATTTATTGAGGGGGTCGGAGTAGAGTTCTGTCTGGATGCGGAATGTGTGACGGAGAGCTGTGAGTAGGTCTTCTCTAGTGGCCCATCTATTACGGGTGGTGGTGGCGGGTGTGGGTGAGTGGATTTCTGAGCGGGAACCTAGGCGGGTGAGGAGGTGGTAGACCTCCTCTTCGAACGTATGCTGCGAGAGGTCGGGGCGAAAGAGTTGGTAGAGGTGGCGGACGCGGGGGCCGTTAAGGGTGGTGACCGCGCGGCCGTCGGGAGTGCAGAGTATGGTGGTGTCGTGGAGTGATGGGTGTGCGTGGATAGCGAATTTACCGGTAGGGAGCATGTCGAGGTCGGGGTTGATGGGGTCATGGTTGAATGTGATTAGGGGGTGTGACCACGGAGGGGGTCCGGGTTCTGGCAAAATGGGTGTGGTGGAGGGGACATAGCCGGAGTTAAATGCGGTGAGGGCGGTGGGGCCGGAGGGGGTCTCACTGATGGTGTCGTGGAGTTGTAGGCATGGGGCCCACTGCACTTCGTGGAGGTGGGTGAGGTCGTGTTGTTGGCCGCGAGCACACCAGTCGCACTGCCATGTGGCGGGTCCCTGAGCTGGGCGGCATTGGGAGTGTATGGCAAAGTGCGGGCATGTGCAGCAGGTGGAGGAGGGTTCTGTGTGCAGGGGGTCATGACAGATGGAGCAGGCGGTGGGGGAGGGGGAGGGGAGGCATACCGATGTGGGAGTGGAGGAGATGAGGCGGAAGCCGTCGTCGAGTTGTAACTGAATGTCCCATTCCGTGAGGTGTTCCGGGGCCCATTCAACCATGTACTGCGTTTGGCCGTATTCTGTGTCCTTGTGTTTGGAAATGATGCGTGTTACGTCGCAGGGGGGGTAGTGGTGGTCTGAGGGGGTGAGGTATTCTGTGTCTAAGTGTGTGGTGGGTGCGGTGGGGGTGGGGTGAGTGGTGCGGGAGGTGTAGATGCCGGATGAGAGGGTGGGGGGTGAGCGGGGGAGGTGAGGGGAGAGGAGGGGAATCCATGAGGGGTGTATAGTGGTGGGGGGGGATGCTTGGTTGGTAGTGAGGCTTGTGATGGGGAGGCGGTTGTGGATAGTATCGAGGGGTTCAGTGAGGATTGCGGCGAGGAGGCGGATGGGAACTGAGAGTGGGGTGGTGGACCCCGTGAGTGTGGTGATGGATTTGCATGATTTGAGGATGAAGGAGGATGAGGTGGCTCTGAGGAGGACTTGTGGCCACGAGGTGATGTTACTTTTCCAGAGGGGGGTGAGGCGGGGTAGGAGGGAGGCGTGTGTTTTGCGGGGAGAGAAATCGCAGTAGGCTTGTTTATATGTGTGAGGGTCGGTGATGTGTGTGGCTTTGTCCCGGAGTGAGGCGAGGAGGGCGTTGTCTTGAGTGGTGAAGTGGGCGCGGATTGTGGAGGCGATAGGGTTGGTGAGGGAGAGTGGAGGGATGTTGTGGAATAGGGTGCCCGCATCGCGTTGAGCTCTGACTAAGCACTTGAGTGTGGGTGGGGTGTAACAGGTTGACATGATGGATTCCGAGGGCCAGTGGGAGTACGTGGTGGATAGGGTGCGTATGTGTGCGCGGGCCATGTGGCCTCTATAGCCTGAGTTGTTCATGATTTTATGTAGGTGGCAAACTGTGAGTTGTGCGGCGTGGGCTTTGAGGGAGGGGAGGCCGTATCCTAGGTCTGAGGTAGGGCGGTGAAGGGCGGTGCGGGGAAGGTTACGTACCGAGGAGACGGCGGAGCGGAGTGCGCGGCAGATTTGTCCTTCGAGAGTGTCGAGTTGGGAGTCGGTGAAGAGGCCGAGCTGGAGGGTGAAATGCTTTCCGATGAGGAGTCCACGGATGACCCTGATTCTGCGGGATTGTGTTAGTGGGGAGGTGGAAAGGGTGGTGATGAGGGATGCAGTGGTACGTTTGAGTTCTTGCCAGTGTTTGGTGAAGTTGAGGGAGGTGTTCAGTTCTACCCCTAGGACGCGGTATGTGTCCTTGGGGCCAATGGAGGGGATGGGGGCCGGGGTGGAGTTTAGGGAGATGAACTGAGTTTGCAGGCGGGATGCGAGGAGGGTAGTGTTGGCGAGGGTGAGGGCGTTGCCTGTGCGCCAGAGCGCGCCGGTGATGCAGCATTTGCGGATGTTGACGGTCATGCCCGTGTAGGCGCTGAAGAGGGAGAGTTTTCTGAGCTGGATGGTCATGTTGGGGGTCGAGCCCGTGGCGAGGCTGAGGTCGTCGGCGAAGCCGTGTCCTGGGTATGTGGCTGTGGGTTCTGTGGGGTCGACGTTAGTAGCGGGGGGGCCTGGGCGGTATCCCCGGCTTCCCACCGTGAGCCAGCGAAGAAAGGGTTCAAGGAAGAGGGTGAATAGAAAGGGGGAGAGGGTGTCGCCCTGGAGGGTTCCGCGATTAATGTCTATAGAAGGGGTGGGGCCATGTGGTGTAATATAGTCTGTGGTTGAGACCCCGTAGAGGTGTTCGCATGTGTCGACAAAGGTGGGGGGCATACCGAGTTGACGCATGTGTTTGAACATGATACGGTGGTCCGCGGCGTTGAAGGCGCCTTTGAAATCGGCGTACATGACGTAGATGTCTTTGTTGTGGAGTTTCGCGTCCTCCATTGTCATAATGAGGGAGGAGAGGGCGTCGTGGATACTGCGGTGTTGTCGGAATCCGTCCTGTTGGTCGCTGAGAATGCCGTGGGTTTCGGCGTACTTCGAGCCTGCATCTTTGATTAGTGCTGTCCATAGTTTAAGGAGGTTATTCATGAGGGCGATAGGGCGGTAGTTATCGAGGAGGGAGGGGTCGCCTTTTTTATGTAGGAGGCATGTTGTGCTGTGGCACCAATCAGGAGGGGTGTAGGATTTGTGTGCTAGGAGGGAGAGGAGAGAGAAGAGGGCGGAGCGGGTCGCCGGTGGTAGGAATTTGATTATTTCATTGGGGATACCGTCGGGGCCGGGGGCTTTGCCGGTGCCTAGGGAGTTGAGGGTTTTATCGAAAGTGTCGCGGGTAATCATGTCGGCAAGGGTGAGAGAGGGGTCACCGCGGGGTTCGATGGTAAAGTTGTCGGGGTTGTCGGGGAGTTCCCATGGGGGGGTGGGTAGTTCGTGTGGGGTGGCGCAGCCGAGTTCGCTAGCGAAGTGAGAGTGTACCGCGTCAATGACGGCGGAGGGAGAGGATGCGGTGGTTTTATCGGGTTTGGTAATGCGGTGGAGGGTGGAGGCGGCGCCGGCGGGGGGTAGGAGGCCGCTTTTAATTTTCAATCGGCGGTGGGAGAGTTTGGGGCAGGTGTCGTAGGCCGCATTGGCTCGAGTTTTTATTTTCTTTATCTTATCCGTGGTGGTGGCGTGAAGGAGCTGGCGTATGCGTGCTTGGCACTGTTGTTTGATGGCGTCAGGGGAGAGATAGTCGGTTGTGTTTAAGAGGGCTTGGGCGATGGGGAGGGGGCCGTTATTTTTGCTGCATTTACGGAGTTTGAGTATGTGAGTGCGTGTTTTATTTGTTAGCCAAGTAGGGTCAAGGGACGCTTGGGGTGGGCGGGGTTTCTTGGCGGGGAGGAGGGGCCAAACTGTGGCTGCGTGGTTCATGTGATGGGAGAGGAGTGTGGTGAATTGTGAGGCTAGGGTGTCGAGGGTGTCGGGGGAGGCCGAGGTGTGTGAGGTGTTGAGTATTTCTGCGTGGAGGGCGGCCGTTTGGTTGATGAGGTCGGGGGTGCTGGATTGGTACGCTTTTATGTGGTCGGGTGTGAGGGGAAGTCGAAAGGTGAGTTTGCGCGTTGTGTGATGTGTGTGGGGGTGGGTATGGGGAGGGGGGGGTGTGCCATGAGGGAGAAAGGGGCGGGAATGACGAGGTGGATTGCAGAGTGGTCAGTAAAGTGGGAGGGGGAGGGGAATATCGAGCAAGAGGATGGTGGGAGGGTGATAGGTGAAGGAGGCGTGGTGAGCCAGTGGTCAAGGCAGCCCCCGCTGCGGGGGAAGGTAGGGATGGGGTCGTGGAGGGGGTGGAGGTGGGATTTGAGTAAGGAGGTGAAGGCAGGGTGTCCTGTACCTGTGTGGGTGGTCGATTGGAAGTCCCCTCCCCAGAGGGTGCGGTGTTGCGGGTGGTCGTCCGCTAGGCGGAGGCCCCAAGCTGCAACTTCTGCGTAGAGGCGGGTCAGTTGGGGGGTGTAGAGCTGGGGCATATAAGTACCTATAAGGAGGTAAGGGGTGCCTGAGTGGGGGACGATTTTTAGTCCGGCGATATGGGGGATGAGGTGGGGGGGCGGGGTTAGGACAGTGGCAGACTGGAATGAGGCTCGGCGGACCGCGAAGAGAACGCCTGCGTTGGGTAGGGGCACAGTTGAGTAGCAAGGTCGGGAGCTTTTGAGGTGGTATTGGGGGAGGGCTATGCGCCAGCGGGACTTGTGGGTGTCGTGGTTGGTTTCGGTGAGGATTAAGACGTCCGGTTGGTGGGAGGTGGAGAGGTGTTCAACATCCATAATGGAGGTGTGTAGGCCGCGGGTGTTGAGGGTGATGAAGTGTAGTGGTTGGGATGTGTGGTGTGGGAGGATGGGGGAGGGGAGGGAGGGGGTGGTGCGGGGGGGGTCATCGGGGGGGCGTTCTACGGGTGGAGGTTGGAAGGGAGGGGGGAGGAGAGGAGGGGAGGGGGGGATGAGGGGAGTGGGTGGGGGCTGAGGGGGGGGGGTAGTGTGGGGTGGTGGAGGGCGTCGAGAAGGTGGTGGCGGCCCTGTGGGAGGGGGGCGGAGCGGAAGGTGTGGTTCCATAGGAGAGTGTGTAGGGAGTAAACCGAGGAACGGGGGTCGAAGGGGGGGGGGTTGTATGGTTGGTCCGGGGGGGCTGTGGTGATGAAGTAGGTGTGCAAGAGGGCGTGGGTACCGCACGACCATGCTCCGTCGGAATCGTTTTGGCGAGGTGGGTTGAGGAAGCGTAGGGTACCGACGGGAGGGGGGGGGGAGGAGTTCCAGTCAGAGAGGAGATTGAGAGAGCGGGCGAGGAGGTCGGGCGGAGGAGGGTGATGAAGAGAGTCGATCCATGTGGCTGAGGTGTGAGTTAGGTGTAGGAGGCCGAAGTGTGAGTGTTGCCATGTGAGGATCACGAGAGAGTGGTTAGGCGTCCCCGGACGGGGGGGGGCGCCTCGGTTGGCGAGGTTAGTCCAGTGGCTGGGGAATTGGGAGTTGTTGTGGTGGTTATCGACTTCGTTGTTAGTGATAACTGTGTACGAGGCGGTGGGAGTGGAGTGGAGTTTGGATAACGTCGTAGCAAGGCAGTAGAGGTTGGAGAGGTCCTGGTAACGACCCCATTGGAAGGATAGCACCGCAGAGGAATCGAGGCAGCCGATGGGTGTAGGGAGGCCGTATTCAAGGTTTAGGTCGAAGAGGTAGTTATGTAAGACGGTGCAACAGGTGCGTGGAGTAAAGTGGGCCGGGAGAGTTGGCGGAAGCATGGAGGTAGTAGTGTGTCGTCGGATATCTAGCTGGGGGGTGGGGGGTTGGTTGTGGGGTCTAACCTCTGGGCCTTGAGGCCCGTCATGTGGGGGACTAATGATGATAAGCGGCCTTGCCGGCCGAGGCTTGTGGAGGGCGAGGGTGTGAGGCTCCGGAGGGTCCGTTCGTCGACGTCATGCGCATTTCGGCGAGTAGAAGCTCCTTGGAACGGGTGGTCTTTCGGAGCTTAAGAGAGGGTGGTAAGTGTAGGGATGGCGGGGAGAGGATGAGAGGGTAGGGGAGGGGGGATTGAAAAATTGTAAGCAAGGTGTGGTAGGTATTAGAAGGAGGGCGATAGTGGGGAACTGTGACAGAGGGGGCTGTCGATATCGTATCAAATGTGCTTCGGGGCTTCCGAGAGAAGCCTCGGAGCAGGCCTAAAGGAAGTGGGGACTGTAGGGGCGGGGGAATACGTGCATCGCTGAGAATGTTACGGGTTCGGGACTGCCAGACTGATTCTGTAAGGGAGGGGCGATATTTCCGGGGCAGGGGGGTGCGCGGGGGGGCGGGTGATCGGTTAATTATTCGGGTAGAGCAGGTCGGGTGGGCTAAACTCAGCAGGGGGAGCACTGTCATTATCACAGCGACGGGCGAGTAGGGCAGAGCATGGGGCGTGTAAAAGGGGGGAGGGAGAACGAGTGCACTAGGTTCTGCAGTGTGGTAATCGCAGGTAAGCGCGAGTGTCTGTTGAGTTAGGCGTGTTATCATGGTAAAAGTAAAAAAGGGAAGAAAGGTAAAAAAGAAAAGGATGAAGCGGAGAG
The DNA here is from genome assembly GCA_026401115.1 of Tetraselmis chui. NCBI lineage: Eukaryota > Viridiplantae > Chlorophyta > Chlorodendrophyceae > Chlorodendrales > Chlorodendraceae > Tetraselmis > Tetraselmis chui. The sequence continues at coordinate 124,129 of JAPMLY010000559.1, forward strand.
GCGCAACGACTGGAGCGAGTGAGGGATAGAGCGAGGGAGCAGGGGGAGGGCAGCAGGGAGAGGGGTGACGGGGGTGACTGATCAGGGCGGTGGTTAGTGCAGTGGTAAGAATCAGGCCTAAGTGCGCTGATAACAAGTGTATCAGTGCAGGCTAACGGGAGGGGACGCTGGGTGCTAGACATGGCCGTATCGTGGGACGGGGGGTGGCGGTCGGCAAGCGGCGAGTTCGGGCGAGAGGGAGCGTGTAGGGCAAGGGCCGGCGCGACAGGCCAGGCAATTTGAGCAGCTGCGAGTGGACTAGTGTAGTTGTGGGGTAGGAGGGTAGCATGAGAGGAAGGGGGGCGTCGGTGAGTACAGATCAGGGCAGTGGCTAGTGCAGGGGCAGGAATCAGGCCTGTATAATAAATTTTTTCTCTGATTAAAGAAGATGATTTTCGAGGTTCATGATGTTGCATTATTGGTCGAACTTTACAGCACAGTGGCTGGGACGCACTAAAGTGAGGGAAAGGCATCGGTTTAAGTGCGCGGTTAATGAGAGTATCAGCGTGGGCTATCGGGAGGGGGCGGGGGGTGTTAGATTGGTCCTTACTGTGGGACAGAGCGGGACGATCGCACCGGTACAGGTCGCCTGTGTGGGTTGGTGAGTCAGCGGCCCGTCCCAGGTCACTGGTTGACCTGGGGGCGGCGAGGACCTGAGGCGTCTGGAGTCCTGTGACTGGTGAGGGTTCCAATGCCGGGTCCAAGTCTTGGGCGGATGGGGGTGGTAGGGGCACAGTGTTGAGTAGAGCGAGCGGATGTCCCGAATGACAGCTCCGGGGGTTGTATGGTTCCGCGGTGGGCGTATTCGCGGGCCGACGGTCCCGCAGGAGCACCTGCTTGTAAGTGGGGAGGAGATCAGGTGACAAGGACATGGTGTTCGAGTGGGGTTCGATCAGTGGTGTTGAGTTTTGTAGGGTTGTATTCGGGTTTCGAGTAGGTTGCGTGTGTTGGCGGCACACGACCAGGCCAGATGGGATCTGGGTTTGGAGGATGTAGGCGGCGGACGGTAACGTCCGGACGCTCGGTGGGGCGCGATGTGGTGCGCCGTTCCCGGGGGGGGGAGGTTTTTGTAAACGATGGTTGTTTTTGGCACGTCGTAGTACTGGAGTGGGTACATTTGCGGATTTCAAAGTGGGTGGCGCGAGAGCTGTCGAGGAGATGAATTTCAAAACTCTGGAAGCTGCGCCTTGCAGTGTGTACCGTCTGGTGTCGCTACGGATCCACTGATCTGGGTGAGCTAGGCTCGGTTGGGGAGAGGTGGACGGTGCCTGTTGTTCAACGGGCCCTATGTCCACCAGTCTCTCGCTCAACGGGAGGCCAGGCCCGGAGCGAAGACGGTCGGTATAGCTCATTCAAACTGCCGACCCATCCCCGGTATGTGGTTCAGTAGTACTTTAGTGACGGTAGGATCTTTTACTGTCTTTAGTGACGGTAGGATACGTCTATCTAAGGATGAGACGTGCGCGAAACTGGAGACCATCCTCTTGGACGCACGGCATACTCGTGCCCGTTATCACTCACACCTCCATGCGTTTGCACCGTTTCTAAAATTTGACTCAGACTCGGTATTCGAGGCAGCGAACACGCAGCTCATGTGCACGAGATTGGGATTCAGCACTCAGTTCTCGGCGCCCTATGCATATCACATGCTCGGGAAGGCAGAACGCCCGTGGCGCACTCTGCGTGACTGCGCGTCCTCAATGCTTCACGCGATGTCTGTGCCTAACAGCATGTGGTCATGCTCGATCAGCACGGTGGTCCACCTCCGTAAGCGTACCTACAGTCGGGCTGTTGGTCCTTCAAGAGGGGTCCTTGTCACCCTTCTTACAGGCGCAGTTCCGGACGCGTCAGTATTTCGCGTGTTCGGGTGTGCGGCATTTGCCAAGGTACCTGATACTCTCAGACGGAAACTCGGCATGAAAGCGTTCCGAGGTGTAATGGTGGGGTACTCTCACAACTCACCGGGGTATCGCATCTACACCCCTGCGACCAGGCGCATCACCACGTCTGTTCATGTCAAGTTTGAAGAGACTGTGCCCGGGTTTGGGACATGCCACCATGTCGCCTCGTCGATAGATGTGTGTGCAGACGCAGAGACTATCCGTGTTTCCCCTGCCAGTCACCCACTCACAGATCTGATCATGGACGTTGAGGACACTGTGGCTGTGGCTGAGGTCGACAGACCCACTCGCCTTCGCGGACCACCTGCTCACTTCGAGGACTACGTTGCCCATATGTCTACTGTGCCGCGTGTGTGTGTCACTGACTCGTGTGACACAGAACTGTCCGACCACATGGACGAAATCTTTCCACTTCCTGATTTCTCCATGATGGTGGCTCACCCACGTCACAAGTGCTCTGAAGGGCCTGTGGGTGACATCGCCCTGGTGTCCGCGAGCGTCTGTGTTGAACCAACATCCTACAAAGATGCTTTCGTTAGTCCACAGTCGGCGTAGTGGAATACCGCCATGCAGGGAGAATTCGACTCTCTGACGTCAAACCAGACATGGGACTTCGTTCCCCTGCCTGCTGGACGCCGCGTGGTCAACAACATGTGGGTTTACAAGGCAAAAATGGACGCATCTGGAGCTGTTTCCCGGTACAAGGCGCGGTTTGTCGCAAAGGGCTGCAGCCAGCGGGAGGGGATTGATTACACGGAGACATTCTCACCCGTCATCCGACTAGCTAGCCTCCGCGTCTTCTTCAGTATCGCCGCGGCTCGTGACCTCGAGCTGGGCGGTCTCGACATCGACACGGCGTTCCTGTACGCACCCATCAAAGAGGATGTCTACATCAGACAGCCACTTGGGTTCGATGACGAGACCACCAATGCATGTCACCTGCGCCGGTGCCTGTACGGCCCGAAGCAGTCACCCATGGAGTTTAATGAGCTGCTTCGCGACTGGCTCGTCTCTCAAGGCTGGCGCGAGCTGATGTCGGACCAGTGCATCTACATTTTTTAGGCAGACGGGATCTTCGCCATGATTGCCCTCTACGTGGATGACATTCCAGTGGCGTGCAACAACACAGCCTGGCGGGTGGCCTTTACCGCACTTGTGCGCTCCCGATTTGACATCAAGGATCAGGGCGACCTGTCCGACATCATCGGCATGCACATCACCAGGGACATGGCAGCGCGCACCATCAGCCTCGACCATGGCAAATACGTGCGCGAGCTGCTCGAAAAGCATGACATGGTGGATTGCAAACCATCGTGTCTCCCGATGGACCCCGGTTTTTTGGCTGCCATATCCAAGCAGATGGTTGTGCCTTTCTCGGGAACGGACCGGGACATGTACCCGAGCCTGCTCGGCAGTCTGCAATACGCCGCAGTCTGCACTCGACCGGACATTTCGACCGCGCTTAGCATTCCGGGCTCTGCGCAGGCGAACCCCACGGTGGCCCACATGCAAGCCCTTAAGAAGGTGCTGCGCTACCTCAAGGGGTCTCCCAACATGCGCCTGACGTTGGGGGGGGGGGGGGGGGTGAGGACAACACTCTCCAACTGACAGGCTTTGTTGATGCATACTGGGGCAATGACAGTGAGACACGCCGTTCACGATCTAGATTTGTGTTTACACTGGGCAGAGGTGCAGTCAGCTACAAGTCTAGGAAACAGTCTTGCGTCGCACAGTCAACATGCGAGGCAGAGTACTACTCAGCAGCGGACGCGACTAAGGAGGCCATCCATATTCGACAGATGCTTTCGGAAATATTCAGTCGACCTGCCAGCGGGACGACCACCATCTTGGAAGACAACCAGAGCTGCATCGCATATTCGCAGAATGCACTGGTGAGCGAGAAGGCCAAGCACATCGACCTGAAGTATCACTTCGTGAAGGACCACGTGCAGATGGGGACTGTCAAACTACGGTACCTACCCACTGGTGACATGGTCGCCGACATGCTGACCAAGCCACTGCCAGGACCTGCACTCGTGAAGCACAGGAGCGCCATTCTGGGGACATCCGGACCCATGCAGCGACACACTTCGTAGAGGGAATATTGTAATCACTTCCATCTGGTTACAAGACACACCTTAGCTATCTTGAGGGGGAGTGTTGTAAGTAATTCCTAATGTAGATTAGTTACAGAGAGCTCATGTATGCTATGATAGAATTCCTTATGTACATGACATCATCTAGAGTGCTTGAGCACGATATCACGAACTAGCGTATAGACAGCTCACAGCTATAGCTGAAGTCACTTCTCTTGTCTCGACACCAGCCGTCACCCAAGGCTGGTTGTTTAGTGTACTTTTAACCAGCACACCGCAAGTTACAATATCTTCCTTATCGAACCGTGCATACCACGTTCAACATCCTCTTTTCGCGATGCTTTCCAAGAGGGCAGTTCCGATGATGTGGCATGCATGATGCGTCCATGTTCCTTGGGCTTAGGCATGTGGGGGTTTTCCTCATTAGTCTGTTCCATTTTGATTGGTGGTTTCCATTATTTTTTCTCGTATGGATTTTTTTATAATTTGCAGTTTACCCGTACCTTTAGTATTCTCTTGCTTAATTCCGGGTACCCGTACAAGGAAATGTGCAATAGCATGATGACGACGACAACTTCTTCGCTACCCATAATATTACCTACACCTACCCATAGTCCCACACCCATGCATTATATGCCCGTGTCGCCTTTATCTATCTTTCACGACGACGACAACACTTCAAGACGATCGGACGACCCCACTCGCTTCGCCCGTCCTCGTGCCAAATTATTCACGGTTATAGGGGTGCATCGCCCACCACTTGGAGGTGGGGATGTAGCCGATGGGAATGCGGGCGCACTCCTTTCCAAGGGCGCCGCCCCTACGACGCCCTCGCTCCTCCAACAGAGGAATTTACGTCCCGCACACGTCGTACATGACCAATATAGCAAAGCATGAATGTAATCACGATGACATGATGCGCAAGTGTTGGAGGGGTACTACAGACACTCATAAATAAGTGGCGTCCGCCGGTGGCGCAACAGTGGCGCCTCCATAATGATACTCCTATTTGGAGTGCGCAAGAATGCCCATCGGCTCCATCCCCACTCACGTTATTAGTGGGTGATGTTCTCTCTATAGATAGCCTTGCATTGTCTAGCGCGGTTAGGGGCGAAGCGGGGTCGCTCGACACTTGCGATCCGGTGACGCAATTTTGTCGAACCGCATACTCTATGGCATGGAAATCTCTGTAGTTTGTTTGCATGGGCGGCTATGAAAGGGCTGTCAAATATCTAGGGCTCACGGCCACGCACCCATGAGCTATGAAATATGATTGGCGAGTTAAAGATCCATGTTTTCTCGCTGATAGTGCCCATGGCCCCCGCCTTGTCATTAACACATGCGACACCCGACATCCAAACAAACAACATTATGTTCACCCAAACGATTTTTCCCTCAATTGAAATGAAGAAAACTCTCCGGCAATCTCATTTTTGTGCCGAGGTGCTCGCCAACCTCCGCAAAATCATGGCGCATGGTGATAGCTCCGTAGCTAGCTAGAGAATTACATCGCCGTGGCCATGTCTAGGCTTTCGGCTGGCTTGTGGCGCTGGCCCCTTTCACGTACCCCCGAGGGGGCGTGGCGGGGCGGGGGGGGAGGGTAGGCCCAGAGGATGTATGTTGGCGGAGGGGCAACATTGACATGAGACATGGCAGTCGAGCGGGAGTCGAAGAGATCGTACGGGAGAGGCGATCGCCAAGCTTCTCACCTCAAACTCAATTTCGACTGAAGTCGCAAATGAGCTAGTTTATCATACATTTGCTTGCTTCCAATTATGGCCGATGACTAGCATCGTCAAGCAAGCCCCGTAGAGCTGTGATAATATGCATGGAATTGTATAAGTTCGAATTTATTTGTCCCTTTTACAATTCAAAGGTCGTATGTCCGCCGAGGGAATTTCATTTTGAGCGGAATTGATGTTGTATGGCGATGATGGTATGTATGATGGTATGTATGTCAATGGCGATGAATTGCGAACAAATATGTAAAGCTATTACTACGTGTAAACACAAAACACACCGACAATGGCTCTATGAACCACCATACCTGTCGCAATGTCTCGTGGTCTTGACAATTGCAATGGGGAGGGGGGTCACTTATGGGGAATTGGATAGTAGTATGTTTCGGATGCTCGATATGTGGTGTTCATTACGACATTTACGGGAGCTTGGGCACATGGACAATTGGAATTTATGCTGGTGCCAATGGCGATGAATTGCGAACAAGTAATAAATAAAGCTATCACCTCGCGTACACACAAAACACACCGACATCATCTTTATACCTGTCTCGTGGTCTTGACAATTGCAAGGGGGAGGGGGGTTCACTTATGGGGAGTTTGGATAGGAGCATGTTTCGGATACTCTATACGACATTAACGGGAGCTAGGGCGACGAGACAATACGCAAAGGGCATTTATCACATGTTGCAACTAATTTTCATTTATACGTCGAATCATTCCAACCACAAATTCATTATGCTCCCATTTCTTCTGAGAAGTAACCAATTCACTATTTGCACTAACGGTTTACTGCGCCATGCTTGTTGTCTAATCTAGTATTTGTTTATTGTTAGCGCCATGTCCTATCGCATATAGAACGGGCCACAAAACGTAGCGTACATTGTGATGCTTATGTAAGCATGCCGCCTTTCATGCGTTTGATCGATGAGCATGCATATGATCGCATGTGGATAAGTGGTGTGCCTAGGATGTTATCGTAAACAACACATTCAATGATTTACGAAATGCAAAGTCTTACCGCACGTGCGCGCGCGCGCACACACACACGCACACACACACACACACACACACACACACACACACACACACACACACACACACACACACACACACACACACACACACACACACACACACACACACACACACACACACACACACCATTTCACACGGAGAAAAACATCCCATGCTTGAGCAGTTGTTTTTCATTCCCTTCACAGGTGGCATGCTCACTATGCATTTCGTGGAAAACAGGGTTGCCAACAAGCGAACAACAACCTCGCCTAGCATTGCCTAGTTCGTCCCACGCAAGGACTGGCTTCTCAATGTATCAGGTCGTTGAAGCTTATTGTTGTACGTGGTTGGACAGCTTCTGCCGTAGTTAAGCATCGACAAGTTGAAGCACGTAACAAGAGAATCGGTTCGAACCCCTTCGTCCCATTCACGCCATACATAGACGTTGAAACAGCAGCATTGAGCCCGAACTCGACGTTAGTTAAAGCATGCATGGCCGAATCGTCGTACATGGGGTGTATATAATACTGGATAACTTGCTCCCATGTTTGGTTGGTCCGCTCCGTTTGTCTGTCCGTTTGAGGCGGTGGATGGTCGTAATATTCAATCGAGCTCCCAGTAAAGAGAACACTTGGTGCCAAAAGTCGCTCCTGAAAAGCGGGCAGCGATCACATAGCAGCTTTGAAGGCACACCGACGTCTCTAAACACAATACGATGCATAATATGGGTAAGGTGCTCAGCAATAGCCGTCTTGGTGGTCGGCGCCACCACGCACCGTTCACATAGATGAAAATGACTTTCAACAATACCAACAAGTTGGACTGGGAGCTATCTCTCGTCCGTTTACCTTTACCTCTCGACCATCCCGTACCCTAATTTAGAGCCTTTGGGAGTGGGGTTTAGACCGGGTACAATTTCCAAAGCACTGAGTCAAACACTCACACACACACACACACACGCACGAGATCCCCCGACACGCACGCACACCCACATACACACACATATATGTACACACATACACACACATGTAAACACTCAAACTTAATGCTCGTATGTGTAGAGTCGCACATTTCAAACGTCGAAAGTCTACCATGCCAGTAGTGTAATTTGCCCTTCCCTTCACAAGGGTCATGCTCACCATGGATATCACGGAAAACAGCTTTACCAGCGAGCGAACAATCCTCTAACGTTCAATTGCTGCTGTCTAAAACATCCAATGTAAAGGAAGTGCATTCCTTTGCAAAGCTCGTGACAACCAAGCACAGACAGTGTAAACAAATACATTCGCCTTTGCAACGTATCTCGCACTAAAGATGGCAGCCACTGCTCAAACTCCACCAAGACTGCAGTTGATCGCGTCGCAATAACCATTTCATTTACGATGAAGCTGCAATGTCTCCTCATTCACACCACAGCGCGTTCCTGCATTGTCAGAAGATTACTAGTTCACACCAAACTACCCGTCCGTCTGTTCCATGAGGTGAATGCCTCGCCCCACCACCACCTGCATCTATCGCGCTCTCTCTTTGAAAAGACACGGCGCTCCAATTACCCTCTCTTCGTCTACAGCTCCATTTTT